>VOMN01077542.1:0-13022 GCA_014899125.1 Orchestia grillus | reverse complement strand
CAATTATTTTAATCAAAGTTCCTCAATTTTGGACACATGAAAATTAGCAAATTCCTCTTTTCTTTTCATAAGCTATTTTGATTAGCTTGAAATGTCAAAACAACGTTTGCCATGTGCAATTTACAGAGTGTCCCAGAAGTAACTGACCTTTGCGTTGATGAGTAAATAGAACACCAAATTGTGAGGCGTCCTATTAAAATGTGGTTTTCAAATTGAAAGGGGTAGTTACTTCTGGGACACCCTGTATCATAAATTCCGCGGAAATTATGAAATAATTAACTCATCAGTTCTTTAGGAACCGAACTTTTCAATTGTATTCCAAAATCGTTGATATTGCTGTACACCGATACCTTCTAAAATTGAAAATCATGAACAAGATATTCGACTTTTTATTCCTTCTCTGACAATAAGTTGTGATGAAAGAGGAAGCTTCTGCTACCAGCAATTCAATTACACAAATTATAACCTATTATAATTTGTTCGGAATTAAAGAATGATGAACAAAAGTTAAATGAGTAATACTAGATCCCGGGAATTCGAAATCAGCAACTTTAGAAAATGCGCGTAATTCAATTTGGGCCATGAAATACCTCTCTGTTCTTTACGGTCCCGAGCAAGTTCCATGCCACGCTCCACAGGATTCTGGAGCTATGAAGAAAAACTTCAAAAAGTTCAGTAATGACTTTTCACGCTCGAATCGAGAAAGTTCGAAATTAAAACATTTATCATAATTATGAATTCAGGCGTGTTATGAGTAAGAATGAAATGAAATTGCGAACAATTCATTTAGAATTGATGAATAGTTGACAAAAAATTGAACGAGTGAAACTTGATACACGGAGATTTAGAATTTCCAAATCTTGACACAGTTAATTTTTGAATTAAAGGCAATAAATTAATTTTCCGTAATTTCCAACTAGGGAATGAGCAATACACAAAGTATCAAACGATTGTAAAGATTCAAAAAATAAATAAGGTATATTCGTTAAGGTCGTACCTTTCGCATTTCACGCAAGAATTGAGAGGTTCAAAATTAAAAGATTAATTAAAATGTGCAACGCAAACATATGTAAAGCATGGATGTGGTAGGATTTTTTTTAATTTAACTGCAAACTTACAAATTATTGACAGGAAATTTTCTGCATCTCACTACATTCAATAGGATTCAAAGTCACTTAATTTTGACAAAACTTTTCATTTAATTGAGCAGCTGAAATAACTTTTTCGTTGATGATCGAGGAGTAAGTTTAATACAAAATTTTACGGAGCTCTGAGGCATTGAACAAGAACTTAAACTTGCCTAGCAATTAAATTCTGCCCTTCTGATTTTCAGGTGAAGTCGAGGAGTCCAAAATTAAAATCTTTCATTATAATTGAGAATACAAACATGTATTGCGTAAAGATATGGGTGAGATTTTGAAAACTTTGTTTTATATTTGTAAAAAGATTAGTACAAATTTATAGGCGTCATCCTACCTTCACGGGGTTTCAAAATCGCCAAGATTTTATAAAGTCCGTTTCTCAGTTTGGCCAATAAAATACCTTTTTATTGTTTTATGATTGTTGAGTAAGTTCGATATAAAATTTATCGGGATTATGAATGATAAAACAAAAATTTAAAAACACTTCTGTAAGGGTGTCTCTTCTGCATATTTGCACAAAATCGTGTGATTTTAAAATGAAAGTTTTGGTATCTTTGGAGAAGTAAAAGATGAGTTAATTACGATTATTTTAGAAACGTTTTAATTTCCTTCAAATTCGCAAAACAAATTATGAATAATATATTATGTTGTGTGTGTGTAAGTGTATGTTTAATCGAAATTACCAAGCTAATACAAAATATCCCACTCAATTTGACCCATAAAAAAATATCGCTGTTGATATAAATATGCACACCGAGTTTCATGCCAAGTTTTGCAGGATTTTAATTCATTGACACGAGAGTTTCAATAATCTAACATAAATCTTCCATTTATGTTTTATAGAGCAGCCGAAAAATTTTATTTTATAAATTTTAACCATTTCGATAAAAAAATTAGGCTACATTAGAAGAAGCTATTATTATGAAAATAGCTGAAGTAGGGAATTTACGCGTCGGTCATTTAATTCGATGTAATTTAATTCCAATTTCGATGTTTGGAAATTTAAGACAATTTGTTGGATTTGAAGCGTTAAACAAAGGGAAATAGTTTTTCGAATTTTATTCATAAGTTTTTCTCATGATTCAAATACAAACGAAACTTTTTATGGAAATATTTAAATGCATTATAGTATGCAATTTTCCCATGATTTCGAACGTACTCGCGAGTTAGATGCGTAAAAAAAAGAAATTATGATCACTAATGCGCATAGGGTTCTCCAGAAAAATATTACCTGGCTTGTATCTCTACGTTTTGGGATTGAAGATCCCGGAGAAATTGCATTCGCCTTTGAATAACACTTGAAATCCTGACAAATTCATTTTCTCATATTATTCCATCTTTGATAAACATTAGGGCTTACTCATGAAAATAAGACTGCACCAGTGATTCTTATTCTAGTGATTTTACTACATAGTGATTCTTCTTACACAGTTTCCTGTTGGGAGAAATTTTAAAAATCGAGAACTTCGATTATGTGTAGTATAATTAAAGCCGCATGAAATATTTAGAGAAATTTTGAATCAAAGCTTGGATGAGCAAAAATACCTCCCCATACGCATTCATACATTTTTAACGAGTATTCAGATTACCAATTTTTTCTTCTCGTTCCCTCCCTGAGGACAGAATTAACGACACCGAGGTTGCAGATACGATGGGATATATCATTGCGACTTGTTTACCTCATCACGTGTCGTTTCTCACGTAACCTAGCATAAAAATTAATGCAAAGTCCCGTATTGCTCGCAGGCAAGCTTTGAACGCATTTAATGATAGGATATTTTCAATCTAACTACAAAGTCATGATGTGCAAAATGCTCTGAAATGATTTATGGTACTTTAAGGACGCAGTACTGTTTCTTCTCAGCATCATATCTCCAAGAAGCGAATGAAACGAGAAATGAAGATTCCTTGGATTTCTCAAAAAATTAGACACTCGCTATATACTCAGGAAACTATCGTGTTGAAAATGCAAGACGTACCAAACAGAGGAATATCATCAACAACGCATTTGCTACTGTAAGGTCATTTAGCTAATAATAAGATGCATAAAATGTTTTATACGACGCATGAATATTTTGTACCGTAGGAACTTCCATGAAAGGCGTCGAATTTGAGTAGAATATCTCCAAGATGAAACTCTTTGTTTAGTTTGAACTCTTCAATAACGAACAGCACTCCAGTATTCAGAAAAAAAGTAACTAAAAATCATTGATCGGCTTCGTGAGAGAAAGCAAACATCTAATAAACGCGACTTCAGACTCCGCAACATACATTTGTTTCCTAATTCAAATTTGCCACTGATCACTGAGGGTATGGATAACTTGCCACCCATATTTTCAGTGTTTACAGGACAACTGTCGGACAAAAACTGATACAAGAATTTTATTTGTACTTAGAAGGTACCTCAAACTTAATCTAGAACATTCTTCTGAAATCTAAGTCTGAAAACGGAAGAATTTTTGTGAAACAAATAATAGGTATAAATGTGTTGAAAACTTATGTGTTCTATAAATATTGATTTTTCTTGTGTAAACTTTTTACTTTAATAAATATGATTGACACATTAAATAGCTTATTAAATGTTCTATCATTAAATTTTCATTACCATAACTTTACTAAAAAAACTTAGAAATGCATTTTTCTAATGTTTTGAAAACTTTTGCGGGACACTGTATGTACCAGCATTTATATGAAAACAAAGGTTAAGATAAATTTCCTAGAAGTTAGAAGAGTCCAAGGGCAGCGGTGAGGAAAATGTACTACTGAGCGGAAACACAAGCAATTCCACACTTAAAAATCTAATTTTTATTAGGCTTCTAGCAAACTAACATACTAAAAACTTTTATAGAACACAAATTCTAATTTTCAAAGTGAAATTGTGGAATAAAGTATGGAACTTTAGAAGTAATGATTTCATATGCATTAAAATCATATATGGCACGTGACGAAAGTATTTATCATTTCTGGGAAACAACTTTCAGGCAATAATTATGGTATTTTTCAGCTCACATCGTATTTGAATAACTGGTGGAATATTCTAGATGCTTCGAGAAGAGAAGTCAACTCAGTTCGGCATGGAATTAAACAGATTAAAAATAAGCCCATGATGGCTCACAAAGAGTTTAAAACTGATCTCAAAGCCTCTGGGACAGAAGTGAGGGGGCCATTAGTTGATTAATTAATTATTGGTTAGTTTGAAGCACCGTGGCGTCATGGAATGTGATCTAAAGAGAGCGGAGAGGAGCAGGAAACCTTTAGTATAAATTGTAGAAAACTTGGATTTTATACGCAGGTGTGTTCCCACACCAGATTACCTACGCAGAGAAAAATCAATAAGGAAGAGGAAGAAAAGAAAAAGGAGATAGCGAAAAAGTTAAGAAAATTGAAAGAAGCAAAGTAGGCTCGAAAGACAATCTTGAAGGCCTATATATCTATGGCTGAGGCAATCTAACGCTGTTTCCTTGGGTCGCCATCCCGTATAGTATAAGATAGACAAGACAAACCAGACTATTCTAACCTCAATTGCCTATCCTGTGTCTCCTGAGGGGAGACCCGGCAGTACAGAACGTCACATCAATGGGATTAAATGTTTCACACCCCGTAAAACTCCCATGGTGCGTAAAAACTAAACTGCAAGTCGTCAAAGCGTTGCAGAAGAACACTTTGAGAATGGACTTGCATTTTAAAAGACTGCTTTTGGTTTGACAACACCAAGATTGAATTGTTTGGTCGTCTCTCCGCCCATTATGTAGGGAGGACACAAGGAACAGCTTGTGAGAAGCATAACACCATCCCAACTGTGAAATCTACAGTACAATTGTTTGTGGTTGGTCTACTGCACATGGAACTGGCGCACTTCATATCATTGATAGAAGATGGATTTGGAATGGGAATACGTATTGTCAAATATAAGAGAAGAGTCTCATTACAAGTGCGAAAGATATATTTTATAAACGCGAACGACGTTCCTCCAAGATAACGTCCCTGAACAGAGAGCATTTCTCACATGGTCAAACCAATCCCCGGACGTTAATCGCATCGAACATCTTTGAAGAACACTGAAGAACAAAGTTCATCAGAGCGGTACGATGAATCTTGAAGAACTGAAGAAAATATTCCCCAAAAAATGGGCTAACATACTGCAACAAGCTTGCGTTTTCATCGTATGAAACTGTTCTCAAGTCGTAATTGCCGACAAAGGTTTTGCAACTAAATTTTAAAAATAGGAAACTGTTGGGGTTGTATACTTTTTGGCCTGTATTATACATTTTGTTTGTATATGAGACCATATACTTGTAAATGGAGAAATATTGTTTAATATTTTCACTCTACGTTAAACAATGTGTATTCCTTGTGAGTTCTACGAATGTTGGCTGGCTAGATGTGAAATAAAAAATGAAATGCCGTGCGTGCAACTATTGCTGACCGAGTTCAAGTACACATCCTGATAACTTGTAAAATTTCTCACAATATTTTCGAAATATATATAAAACTGAAATATATTCTAAGAGACCTTCACCTGGTGGTAACGCAACCAATAGTAAATAGCAGAACAGTTTTTTTTCTGAACAGCAAAATTATAGGTTAATTGTGATTACCACTTCAACTCCTAGCTTCTTGGAATGATATTAATGGATAGATTGCCTTAGTTTGTGTAGACAGCAGTAAACCAATTAGGCTTCAAGGCGCTACTTAGCAATGATTTAGTTGGATTTGCAAAGGAACAAATTATAAATTGAATGAAACCACGAAGGCTGGTAGAAACACCTTGGTTCTAAAAGAGTTATCGAAATAACAAGAGCTTTCAACTGTATTCGCCACTCAATATCAGTAGTATGTGAGAAAGAAAGATGCACACTGCTCAAAATATTACAGAAACAAATTCTTAACCACTCAAAGCGCAACTTATGAGACTGCGAATCTATTCAAAGTAGGAGTGATTCTTTTCATTTCAATATTAGTTTTCCCAATATGAAGTCTATTCTTAAAATTTTACTCGTAAGATTATAAATTAGTACAGCTCTAGTGGCTCAAATGACCACGCACGCTTGTTTTCTGGCTGCCAATAAAACATCTTAAAGAGTTAATCGTTGGAAATTGTTTAAAAATTACTGGACAGGGATATTCCAGTGCAACATGTNCCCCCCCCCCTGTTCAATGAGTATGTCGAGTTGATTCATGATACTCTTTCAGCGTCAAAACAATGGAAGTCGTACTAGTATAACTGTATTAGTTATGCCGATGCTATGGTCATACTTGTTCTACAATTCAGAGTACTGCAAAGATTGTGGAAGTACGTGAAAAAGAAGATGAGAAATCGAACACAAGATGTAAGATGAACAAATCAGTTGGCAGGATTTCCAGTACCTGGATCGAGCCCGCATGACGTAGCAAAAACTGCAAAAATTTATTGTGGATATCTGAACTATGCGAAACATTCCATGTGCCTATGCGATGCAATTACTAGCAATTGTAGTGATCATGAGGCAATCAGCAGGCAGGTCAGAAACTTGAATGCGATATGCAATCTAATTGTACATACATTCAATTTCTATAGGCACACAGTAAAATTACAGCTATGAAAGACTTATCGTTAGCAATATAATGTATTGCTCTTTGGTTCACTTGCACGCAAGCTACAATTTTTCAATTGAAAGTAGCTTACAATAACACCTTCAAGAATATATTTAGTATTTCTCGGTGCCACAGGCCTGTTTGCATCTGACGACATCTACTGCCTCTAAGTACTGGCCAGAAAACGTAAGTACAGCCTCCAGAAAAGAACTGCAATACCGCTTATCTATACGCAACTAGAAACTGTGGCACCCACCGACATCTCCCCTTTACTGTGCGGGAATAGAATGTTATATACAAATGAAGTGGCATAACTGGAAATGAACAATATTTAGGATTGTCGGGTCCTTGAAAACACTTTTTGTACTCGTACTTAGAATCGTACTATGCGAATTGTACTTTGAACTTCTCAATAATACTGTTTACCTGATACTTTCTCTAAATATTCATGGCTTTATTGTTACTTCACATATTTATGAGTTTGCATTTACGCACACTTAAATAAGTTTCAAAAAAGGTATTATAATTTCTAGCAAGTATAAAATACCTCACAATGTTTGAAATTAATTCGAGGCTTTCATTGAGTGCACCGTGAATGTCGTCCGAGGTGAACGAGAACAGATACTAAGCTTCAGCGGGGCAAGGCCCAACCGCAATATTCGTGTGCTAGGCTTACCTCATATTTTTTGGGCTAGGCTGATCTGATACTTTTGTGCTTGGCTCACCTGATATTTTAGTGCAAAGCTCATCTGATATTTTTGTGCAAAGTGATGATCAAGTAGTACAACCATCACCTGTGTTCTGTAACCAACATCACAACTATCCACTCCACCTCTTCACTGAAACAAGAAGGTACTCAGAAATGAAACAGTTACACTCACAGTCATCAGAACGTTGGTTTTAATATAAGGAAGCGGACGGCGTACAATACTGGCTCCGTATCTCTCACCAAACTTTTTATAGCCTCATCAGTAATTTTCAAATAAAAAACTCGAATCTGCAGAATCAGGGATTCTCTAACAAGTGTTTGTCTAGACGAGTTTTGAGCATGTTCACAGTGCCAGCAGAGACTATGTTTTCTGGGAGTTAGTTTCAGAGTCTAACAACTTGACAGGGGAGAAATTTAAGGCTTGGGATATTTTAAGGTTTTCTTACAAACCTATGACCGTTATTTCTGGTGCGAATGTTATTATCCCTTTCCAAGAGCCCGTCTGGGTTAACGTCGTTGAAGCCTTCAGGATGTTTGCATGATCGATTAGTTGACCTCTTAGTCTTCGTTGTTCAGGCGAGATGAGTCTGATTATTATCTGCTAATATGTTTGTGCTAGGATTATCCGATATTTTTAGCTAAGATTATCTGATATTTTTGTGCTAAACTTATCTAATTTTATTTTCTTGGTTAACTTATCGCATGATTGTTTTGTGTTAGGTTTGTCTGGTAATATTTTTGTGTTAGGAATATCTGATAACATTTTTGTGCTGGGCTTACCTGATATTTTTGTGCTGGGCTTATCTGATATTTTTGTGCTATGCTTGCTGATTTTATACAATTTTCTTGTCCTGAGCTCAATTTCAAATTTTTGTGCATGGCTTGTCAGACAATTTTTGCTTGGCCGAGCCCACCTACAAACATTGTTCTCAGCTCGCTCTGAGTTGACAACTCACACAGTTTTGATTTAATATTCTCGAAATTTTTCTGCAGTGAAATGCGGATTAAAAAACTTTAACGAAACAAAAGTAGTTCGCACCCACGAATTGTATCGTAATTTTCGATAGTGTTTCGTAGAATAAATACGTGGATAAATTCTACGAGAACAACCTTACAGGCATTGAATATCCACGAAAAGAAAAGCCTTTAAAAAAAGCTGGCTTTAGAGTGTAGAAGCAATTAACGGTTGTACAAGAACATTTAATAAACTCAGACCGCTCATCGACAGAAAAATTTCGGAGATCATAGAAATAATTCAAAACGCTGATTATTTTTAATCTGGAATTCAGCCGCCACACACACATGCCATAACTATCGCGCTCTGAGCTAGGAAACAGAGAGAAGAGAATGGTTGAATTAACGCGAGTGATCAGAGAAGAGCAGGTAGGTCACGGCGCTTGAAGTAGTTCAATTGTGCTAGCGAAGCGCGGAGTGTTTGCTAGTAAACACCGCTGGACTCGGTCAAGTTTGGCAAAGTGCTGCGTTGCTGCTCTTTGTTTGAGGAGACCGCACTTGCTCTTGCCTCGCGCTCAACTTCTGTAACTTTTCGCTTACTTACCATTTTCATAAAAGTTATTGAGTGGCTATGTGTACTGAACGATGTCGAAAAAAATCACGAGATGTTGTGAGGAACCCAACTCAAGTTAGGAAGTAGCAACGAAACCTTTTCGGAAAGAGAGGTTTCAAAACTTCACAAGCATACGGTTTCAGTCCGTTGAACTCACGAGATGTACAATTCACTCGCTAAGAAATTAAATACAATTTTCTACGGTAAAATTTAATCTCATTTTTATGGATACACTGTTGAGCAGTTTTACGGGTGACAAAAAAATTTTTAGAAGATAGTTCCTTTATATCAGTAAATGTGAAGCAAAACAAAGGTAAAGATGATAGCTGTAATCGATGCAGAGAGTCTTCCCTACTGGTATCTCGTGATAATGAAATTGTCGTTGAGCCCATCCATTATTTCAAGAATGTCTTTCAAGAAAACCGGCGGTGGTAACATAAGCTCTATCTCAAATTTCGCATTACTTTTATGAAACAAATACGTCAGGATGAAATTATTCAAATGAAAATATATCCCCGTAGTTACTTTTTAATACATTTGATATTTTCTCTCAACAAAATACATATTTGCTTTCTGGACAAAGATTTCTGATACTTCAAAGAATGATTTACGTACCATTTTGCGCTGTGAGTAGAAAGGGTACGAATTTGTAAGATCTAAGAGCATTCGAGTTGAGAAATCAAATAGAAGGTTATATTTGTACATATATTACCTGCTATTTAATCTATTTATATTTATTTACATAAATTGAGCTGAAAACACATAGGTTCACGTAAATTTCGCTAAAATTATCAAGCCACAGACTGTACAGCTTTAAAGTGAAGAACCTGTGCTCTTGAAACCATCAGTCGGTGTTTCGACCTGCGTGAAAAGCAATTTTCTCGTGTATCATTTTCCACTCGGAAAGTGCCGAAGGAACTTAAATAGAAAAAGAATACATCACAGTGACACCTTTGTTGTCACGTCAACCATGAAGCGCAGCCAGAAAATTCTTCCGTAGGATCAAAGGATTGGAAGGGCAACTTTGAGGGCCGCTGGAGCGCGATCAAAAAAAGGTGGCCGGCCGTGTGAAGAAGTTCTCTGGAGCCGCGAGTAAAGTCACAAAACTGCTGACACAGCGCCTAGAATTTTCACAACAAGTTTGTTGTTCGCAACCAATCAAGCATGAATCTAGCTTGCTTGCACCGAAATTTCGAACTGCGATATAAAATAAGAGAAAGAAAGTTTCAGCAGTGCTCAAAGCGCCTCGCTTGATGAGATTTACTCCATTTCTGCAAAACGGGTCGTGGAAGTTCTAGGACTTCCGAAAGACAGAGCACAGCCTCGTCGTTCCGGGATCCATTGCGGGAGAACAGGGTGAGCAAACTGTAAGAGTTCCTCCTTGTTTGTCCTCGTCACCTTGAGCCGAGTTCAATCTAGTAGCGAGCGCTCGTAATGAGCTGCTAAGCGCCACATGCAAGATTGAAACTCGATATCGTATTATTTTTTTTCGACCGCAAACTACCCAAAACCGCAGACTGTAAATTGACAGAGCGCACTGATTATTCTCTTTACGATGCCAGCTATGAAAAATCGATTATTTCAATGCACTAGATTTCATTAACAGCATTTCCTTTCGATAGAAATTATTTCAAATATCAATACAGAAGAAATGGCGCCTGAATGGCATATAACCAGAGTGTGACGGGTCCAGGTCCATTATCCCCAATTAAGGCCTGTGACAAACGAATTCATTTCAACGAAAACCTACATCTTTCCAATATATTGGTTAGACCCGCCGATCACTTCACACGAGGATATTACAACACACAACTTTAAATAACTGTCACGGCCAATTTCATCTGTAAGAGAAAATACATAAAACAGCTCGAAAACAAGGAGTTCCTAATCAAAAACTAATTGACATAGATATGCAAACCAAAAACGTAGTCTTTGTATGTATGCAGTCTCTTACCTAAATTGCTAAATTCACACCATGTTTCGACCCTAATATTTAATTTTAACCGACTCATTCAGTTCTTGAATTTACATACCTGAGTCTAACCTTTAAGCCTTTTTTCCTTATTAATCATTGATGTACTGTAAATTGAGTGCCTTCATTTCTACAGTACATAGGTTGCCCTAGAAGCCTTGTAGCTTATTCGGGTCCACATGTGGTATATATCCTGATCCCGGTTCTTCGTAATTCATTTTATTGCAAGCCTATATATGATGTAAATAACTTGTGGTAAATAAATGTTTGTAAATGATTTCAAAGACTACTTGAAAAGACACATCATTAGTTTATATTTGTTAATGTAAAAATGTTTAAGTATGTGAAGCGTTTAAGCCGTTCATTTGGTGTCTCTAATCTTGTAAGTTTCACAGCGGAGGAAATTACGTGAACAAATTAAAAAATTATATACATACAGGGTGAGTCAAAAACAATGAAGCCATGCTAATTTTCTGTAGACAGTATTTGGAATCATGATAGTAATTAATCATACTTACGTGTGATAAAGCTTAAAGCAATGTTTATAATTTGTTAAATATGAAATTAGGTATTCTCGATATCAAATACTGTGAATCGAAAAGGGTTCATTGCTTTTGACTTGCACTCGCCCTATAATATAGTCATTACTCGCTAAAGTCTACGGTTAGCACACCGAATATTTAACTATGAAATTTGCAAAGTGCAATAGTTTGAAGTAGTAGTAGTAGGTGGTAGTTCTACAGATAGCAACGCTTCAGTGACTCAGAATATGTCGCACCGAAAAATAAGGAACCATTTAACATGGACTGTAGACAACAGGACATCTATACACTATTTACGTCCCCTTACAGAGTCTCTTGCGCATAGAAACATTAAGTTAAAAAAGAAGAAGAATAAAAGACGAAGAAAAAATAACAAAAGGGTGGAAAATGGAAAAATATAGTGGCACGATAGACAGATGTCCCGAAAGCCTATCTATTATTGAGGTAACCTAACAGTGCTTTTCTGGGATCGCCAGTCCCCATAGCCTACGTTAGACAAACCTAGCTAATCAAACCCTATGGCCCACCGTATGCCCCTTGAGGGGTTGTAAGCCCTATGGCCTACCGTATGCCCCCTGAGGGGTTGTAACATAATATACTGATAATTCAGAGCGACAAAAAAATTAGAGTTTATAAATTGTTTGTAGTACTGATGTTAAGAAATAAAATGTTAAAAATGTCATTTTATTGACGTTAGTTTCATCTTTAAATACGGAGTAGTTTTCGAGTTATGGTTTTTGTGTCATTATGTCATAGCGTAAGACGCTGTTGCAATCAAACCAAATTATAATAATTGAAGAAGTCAAAATTTTATATTATCCATTAAGCATTTAAACTACTTCATCGTTGAATCCTTTCATTGTATATCAAGAACTGAAATCCTTTTTCTTCGATCCCAAAAAATCAGCATCAGAAAGAAGTGGAACTTCTATGCGAATTTTGTTATGAAATTTCCAGAGCAAAATAACACAAAATTTCATGTAATCAGAATTATAAATAAACAAGTTTGCGTATGTGATGTGTGCGATAGACAGTTATCAGGAGTCGGCGAGTGCAACAGGTGGCAAGTCGTTTTCGATGACAAGTAAATCTGAAATTTTTATATACATATTTGTTTGGCACAATAGGAACTACATAAAAAATTACTATCATTAAGTATCATCATTTGTGATAGGAATATCTCACAAACAGATGAACGATAATTGAGAGTCGTTTTTTACGCCAGTGCGCGAGGGCACTTCTAAATGCACTAAAGAGAACAATTACAATTTTTTAGAATCACAATACTACTGTACCATGACTACGTCATTCCCATTTCCGAACGTTATTACAACTTCACCTCACGAGTGTAGAAATTGAATTCTTCACCATCAACCCTCAACATTGTAATTGAGGAAAGAAGAGCGCATGTTCATAGTCACAACCTTTTAACGATATCAAGAATTTTACAAGACTCGTTCAACTATACAGGGTGTTCCAAAAAAATGTACCCCTTTTTTTGAAAGCTCATATCTCC
>VOMN01077537.1:0-63175 GCA_014899125.1 Orchestia grillus | reverse complement strand
AGTGAATGAATTATTTTCATCAGCTTTAGATATTAGTTAGGAAAAAATTATTGAAGGATCGTACAGGAATGGAAAATAGTGACCCAACGGGTCACGGCTGCTCTAGTGTTTAATAAACTCCTATCGGTGTGTAGTAAATTCCAGCCCTGCAAGAAAGTAATTCCTTTTTATCCATTGTTGAATGAGCGATGGTTATTCTGTCGTTCTCGCACGAGTTAACGTTAGTTTGCACGAGGTACCCGGGTTGAAGACACAGTTACCCGAACAAAGTACCAGCTCCTGTAAGATGGCTGCTTTAATGCGGTGCTCGGGTAAATGCACTGGAATATTGGAGTGCAACATTGCAGTTACGAAAGTATCACTGGATTCCATTCATCTCGAGTGCCAGTATTGGACAAATAGCAATAATCAAAAGTTTAAAGTCATAAGCTAAATTTAACATGTTCTGTACATCTTGTTTTAGATTAGACAATTTGGTTGGGGTGACTTGTCCTTCAGATCGATTCAAGCCGAAAATACGTATAATTTACTTTTTCAATCGTTATCTGGTTGATTTGAAAATCCCAATGACAAAAACGATTGCAAAATCCTGTGAAATTGGGGTGCTCTAAATAACGTTGAACAATATTCGAGGACTTGGAGGTGAAGAATATGATGCCTACTAGAAACGGGCGAACACCCAACATTGTTGAGAAAATTCGTTCTTCCAGCAGGTGAAAATCAGTTCGGATGTTTCGATTTAGGGTAGCACTTATGCATGCAGCACAACATTAAACAAATTTCGAACATAGGTAAACAGACCAGTGTGGTCGTCCAGCGGCGCGTAGGTGAGTGTGTAGCTGCTGACGTGGCCGTGGGTGAGAGGAGCAGGAGGGGAACTCCAGGACACCTGCAGGCTGGTTGGAGTCAGCGCTGAACACGTCACTTTTTGCGGGGGAGCCTCCGGAACTGAGGTGAGAGCAATAAAACCTTCACCATGAACACGTCGAGTTAAAATAATATGACAAAATGCTTGATGATTTCACCATAAGCATTCCCTATCAGGGAATTATCATTGGTTATATTATGCTGAATTATCCTTACCTAAATGAGTTATTTGAATGCCTGAATAAAATATTTGAATATAATAATTATTCTTGGCTTCTTAAATGAAATCATTTCATTTTGCTTGGAGAGTTACGATGATACAGGCTTCTGATCGATGCTTTTTGAGATCATGTCTCGTCTTGGTTTATTTAGATAAGTAAATAGAAACAAAATCAAAGCTGTGATTGAAAACATTAACTTCATTACTTTAGCACATTCCAGGAAGCATCTGATGCGAGTTTGTTCAAAAAAGCTGCAGTGAAAAAGTTGAAATTTTGTCTTAAGAATCACACTAAGAAATACCGACTGAAACTTGCTTTGATCATTTTGCATGCTTACCGTCTTCGAGAGTGATGGCAGTAATGGGATCCGACAGCGGACCTGGTCCAATCGCGTTGAAAGCCTGCACTATGAACTCGTATTCAGAGTATTTTTCGAGTTCGTCCACCACCCATTCTTGGATGATGTCGTCGTCAGAGCCGCCAAAAGATTTTCTTCCATGATCATCAATATTTCGGATACTGTAAGCACTTCGGCTGGCGTCTTTTCCTATCAAGTCTCGACCATTACTCAGAAATGCATTTTTGGATCGATCTTGCTTGTCTGTAACGTCGTTCAAGTAAGTGGAGTGACCACTCTTGTCCGATGACAGCTTGCCCGAAGTGCTCATCGTCGTCGTGAGAGGCAAAGACGCTGTTCTGAACACATAGTTTTCGCTGCTGCCTGCTCTGATAGAAAGTAAAAGCGAACCCAAAGTTGAGTGTCGCTCGTGAAAACCTGGGACATTTTACGGAAAATATTCTTAATACACACGAAAAATGCTCTCTTAGGCTAGGAATCTGTTGCGAGTGTCGTAGAAAGTGTACGAGAGAAATGGGGGAACATAATACTTCTCATACTTGAAATTTGACAATGAATATTGCATAAGTTTTATAGTATCCACAACGAACTCATAAAATATATAATTAGCAATTACATGATAATTTACTATAAGACTTTCTGTATTTGACTGTATATTCGATAACAAATAAGACTATAGATTCATAAATAAACTTTCTATGAAACACCTCTCCCATAAATACGTATGAGGGCATAAATATGATAAAATTCGTAATCTGTTCTCTGCACTCACACGGTCATGACTTTTTTCGGGAAAACTTCATCCTACACGAATCCCGGCTGATTGTGTTGGAAGCTGGAGCCGTTGTTTGGAAACGTTCTATAGAGGGTCGGCTACGAAAAATTATTTTTAAATACTTATAACTCCGTAACTAATGGCCGTAAGAGCTTCTATATAGTCTCATATTCACCGTCATTTAATTTACTTTTACTAGGTTAAATCATTTCGAATTTATAAGAATAGTCCACGAACAGATGAACGATAAGTGAGAGTCGTTTTTTGCCTTTGTACGAGGGCAATTCTCAGGGCACAATCTAAGGTTTTAATTAATAACAGTAGTAAGTGTGTAGTATAAGAAAGGAAAAATGAAGATAAAATACTTTTAAAATCAAAATTTTTACTCTTCACTTAAACACAAGAACATACTGTTTCCATTATAACCAATAACCACCGTTGTTTGCCAGGCACTTTTGACATCGGACTCACATTTTTAGCATTGATTTTCTAATAGTTTCTGGTTGATTTTTAAGTTCTTTAACATATTGAATGATGCGATAACGCAGTTCTTTAAAGTCGTGTATAGGCCTTTTATAAACATTATTTTTGAGATAACCCCAAAGAAAAAAATCGCAATTGTCCTCTTTGGTGCACTTAAAAATGACCTCGCACAATGGTGAAAAAAATAACTCTCACTTATCGTTCACCTGTTCGTGAACTATTCCAATAAATGCAGAATGGGTTTGCCCGAGGAAAGTACCCTGAATGACAGTAAAAATGAGACCATAAAAGTTACTACGGCTATTATTTACGGAGTTATAAGTATTTGAAAAAAGGAAACTTTTTTGTGCCCGCACCATTCCTGAATATATGAATCTTACACGTTTTGTAAAACAAATCCTTTAAGTGCTTGTTTATGCCAAATAATTACTAGCTTGGAAACCAGAGGTAGTGCAAATATTGTACGGATGATACTTTTTATACCAAATAATGAAACGAAAGTAAACCAAAATGTAGCATGAAAACAAAAGGGGAAGCAGCGGAATTTATATTTTGACACATATGTTTTATTTTTGAAAGCCATTTCTATTAGAAATTTTGGTGGCTACGAAAGTGACGATCGTCAAGGTCCATATGTTCCGGGTATCATCGGGAACCCGCGATTCACATAAAAAAAATTCCCCTAGACGTCCGAACAGCCGGTACCCGCCAGCCCACGCGGGAAGTGAGGTCGCGTGCACATCAGACGAGGGTCTCCCCTCACCCGGTTGACTCGACCAGTCCGCATACTTCCGCCGTCATTCTTCATCCACCTCGTTACAGTATTATAATGCAATAGAAAATGAATGCATTGTCAGAAAGAGAGTATTTATTAGGTAAGAATAGTAGTTACGCAATTTTTTAATTATCAATGGGATTATTCGATGTACTCTAAGGTTTGCAATTCACGTTAGCTCAAAGGTAAAATCTGAAAACTCTCAACATTACAAACGCGTGTGGTCGGCGTAAAAAACGACATGCTCTATCATAGCGGCAGTATCGGATCGAGCCCGAAGGCTGTTCAGCTTTCCGGTCAGTCTGTCAGTCAATCAGTCAATCGACCCATCGAGCGAGACACCCAGGCGAAAACTCTCGCTCGCGGAACGTCACTCACATTTCATCATCACAAACGACACAGCCAGGGTCGCGTTCGATGTTACACAAGACGTTCTAGTACAAGATCATGGGGCATTAATGAATAATTTACAACAAAACGTACACTTGCATCGTTGCTTACGAAAGAAGTAATTCTGAGTCTAAGAGTATGACTTTTTACCGATTATGACTCAGTATCAACATTTTGCCGATCTTTTCTTCAAGATGAGAACCATTGGGTAGTTTTCAAATTCTCCGAATATTTCAATTTACAGTGTTCTTAGCTGTAGTACAAATGTTTACTCAGAGATTGGTTTTAATAAAAAACGTCTGTAGAATCGTCTATTTCTATATTTATTTGTGGAATTCTTTAATCGACAACAGAAAAGCTCGTATTGCGCACTGACACTATGACAGCAACATAATTCATTAATACGCTCTGTGAATCAATTTATTCAGAATTGTTTTCCGCACTTAGATCCCCACTGAAAATGGCGGTGGGCGCTGGCTCCTCTCGTATGGGATAGTTTTTGACCAAGAATGCCACGACCCCACTCACCCACTCTCTCTATTCACCCGATCCCACTCCTTGTGACTTTTTTCTTCCCTATAATAAAGAAAGACCAGAAAGGAAAACGTTTTGTAGGTGTTGAAAAAGTTAAAAAGAAAACGACGGAGTCATTAAAAACATAATTTCACAAGAGTTCCAGGGCTACTTTGAAAAGGAGAAAATACGTCTGAACCGCTGCATTGCTTCAAATGAAGAATACTTTGAAGGTGGTAAGACTATAAATAAACAAACCAAACAATAAAATTACATGACACTATCCCGGTTGTTTTTGGGTCCCCCCTCGTATGCCTTAGATCCCGAGGCATTGTTTTCCTGTACAACGAAACACTTGACGATGAACAATAAAATTTCGATTAAGCAATCATTTGTTCTATAATTTCGTTTAACGAGAATAGTCCCTCATAAAAACTGCTCCAATGAGAAGTAATAGAAATAATATCCCACAGATGTGAGGTTCAGTAGTTTCAATTTTTAGATTTAGTGGCTCAGTACTTTCAATTTTGGAAGAGACGCGTGCAAAACCGTTCTCCAAAGCAACCTTACCACGCAAGAACTCCTTTTAATTACACAGTTGAGGCGTGATCAACTATTCGTAGGTCAGTACATAAGTAACGCTATCACAAAAACTTTCTAGGTTACCTGTTTCATTAAAAAACCATCGATACGGGACATACGAGCTGCAATATCTTAAAATACGCACGGAAAGGTTTCAGGTTTTGTTTACAATCCATATGCGAAAAATGACACTACACTCTAGTCTTAAAAGCATGTTTGGTTTATGAATTTTCTAGCCCACATTTTTCGCATTGATACAAACTTTTTGAATCCGACGTAGTAGCCGAGGAGGGCCCCGTGCCAGGTGTCCCTGGGTGGAGGCGTCCACGCCATCCTTACGGAGCGGGAGGTGAGGGGCGTGCCCCTGAGGTTACGAGGTGCCCCACTGGGGGCCTCCCCTCCCGTGCGGAGGGACAGCGGCTCCGAGGGAGGGGAGCTACCCACGCTGTTGATAGCGATCACTCTAACCTGTAGAGCAAGATTGATATTTCCTATAACAATGATATAAAATCTTGTCTCTCCATTTTATCAACCAACCTACAGCGTCTTACCTCACGATTTAGAGCAACTCAGTCTCAGAAGGAACTACTTTAATTCTAAATAATGAACTTCAAAGACGCCGACATCTTTCTGAATCCTTGTTTCAAATTCACCTATATGGAAATAACAGTGAAGTGTTCTGCAGATTTGAATCCAGGCTTGAGCTTTGGGACGGAATCATATCTAAAAGAAAAGCCGACACACAATCCTGCAGGTCTTTGTTAACGCTCGTTGCGAGTGATCAGCAGCGCCTGTACTTGCGCAATACGGGATACTTCATAACACGCAACAGGAACTGCGTAATGAAGTAATTTGATGCCAATATATTGATGTGAAAGAATAATATTTTACATACAGGTTTCTTATTACAGGGCTCCATGGTGCAGTGGTGAACGTGATGGCCTCACAGCCGANAGGTTCTTTTTTTTTTTTAACGAACTCAGAAGTCCTGGTTCCATTGGCTCCAATGTATAACTCTGATGTCAGTTCCTATGTGCAGCTGGGAGCCTTGAATGTGCTCTCAGCACACTTCGATTCCTCATCTTATACTTTGCGAAAGACATGGTAACCTTCTGACTATACAACTTATAGAAAATCTCTTTAAACTCAAGGTCTAAAAACAGGACAAATTTTTAGCTTACGAGGAAAAAAAATTGTCGCACGACTTCAATAAAATCTGTAGACTTGAGGTCTAAAACAGGACCCATTTTTAGCTAACGAGGAAAAAGTCAAAGTTGCGAAGACTGTCCAAGGACGATGAGCTTTCTTATATATCCCTTGATTAGCTCAACTTTACACGCCAGCACATCGAGGTGTCAGCACAGCATTTACATAAGTTGCTGAAAACAGGCTGCGAGATGTCCAGCACGTGTCAATTGCGGCAAGGTGAGAATGCCAAATCTACAATCATCTCCTCATATGAGGGTACAGGTAAATAAATCATGAAATTCACACATGAAATAATGCCATTGTGATACCAAATAGAACTTTCTAGGGCCTTAGCTGATAACAGTGCCACTGTTTTCGACCTGAGAAATCAAATTAACGTACGAATAGCAGGTGGAAGATATAATTCCAGAAACGAATAGGTATGCACTGAATTAACACGCACGTGCTAATCTCTGCTAGACAGTGTACTGTATGTGGTGTATATATGTTCATGCGCGATGCCCACATACGAATCCAACTCGAAAATACTGACGGAAAAATTTGAAAAACATTTCACATCAGTAAAGTGATTAGCTGTGTGAGGCTTTCAGCTTGTGTATGTGCATGGATTCTAGTATTTGGAGGTCAAAGTTGGATATTTTAAATTTATCAGTGCCTATCACCTGATCGCATGAGACAATTGTACAATGCTGACCGAAGCTAGAATGAAGGGGGCTCCAAGAAATCTGCTCGTTCGACGACTGCGAGCTGTATGCTCTGGAGCCCTCACGTAAAGTGCTCTGTGGGTAGAACCCGCATACTGGGATACACGATGCGCATAACTAAAGTTATAAACAAGGGATGATCACATGCCATTCGGTAAAACATCTTTAAAACAGAATAGAGACCATATAGTTGGCTTGCCAAATAATATAAAACGAATGGAAAATTCTGGAAATACTTAACTACAATTCTTTGCAAATCCTCCCTTAGTATGTCCGATTGCTGTCGAAAGCTCAAATTAAATCGAGTTCAAACTTTAGTGTCCCAAGATAATAAAGTATATTCCAATTATCAAGACCTTCACCAAGAATATATTTTCCTTTGATAATTTTTTGTCACTTATGAATATCCGAGAAACGTATCACGGGTTATTAATAGATTTTTAAACTGCACGTATCTCCCGAGGAATAATCTTTAAACTTCCGATTTTTACTACTGTGTTTTACCATTCTTTGGACAGCAACAGGAGAAACTAAGGGAGGTTTTGGAAAGAATTGTAACTATACTTTTCCAGAATTTTCTATTCGATTAAACTAGCAAGCAAACCAACTATAAGGTCTTTATTCTGCTTTAAAGATGTTTTACCGATTGGCATGTGATCATCCCTTGTTTATAACTTTAGTTGTGCGCATCGTGCATCCCCGCATACGGGTTCTACCCATAGAGTACTATACCTGAGGGTTCCAGAGCATGCTGCTGGCAGTCATCGAACGATTTCTTAGCGCTCCCTCTCACTTTTGCATTCGTCAGCATTGTACAAGTGGCTCTTGCGAGCAGGTGATAATATTGACAAATTTAAAATACTAGATTCTCGTTTATCCAACTTTTACCTACGAATACTAGAATCTATGTAGATCCACAAGCTCAAACCCTCCCTTAATGAAATGCAGAGTTCGTATCCTATGAAAATAGTAAGCCAGTAACTACTATGCTTTTCAATGTGTTTTTATTAAGCTCTGAAGTTCTTAATTTTAGTTTTGAATAAAAACAATGATAGCAGAAAGTAATACCAATAGATGTTTTATTGATCACAACGAGACTTTACATTTTTATGCCGAAATAACACATGCATGGAATGTAAAAGTTGCATAAAACTAATTTATGTCTTAATTTTGATTTTAGGTACCTCATAACTTTTACCCGCACCATTTACGGAATCGCATTTATATCTGCGGCGGGACCATACTTACCCTTTAAAGTGTTATACGTGATGCAAATGATATTTTAGCGTTGAGTTACTGAAAATTTTGCAAGATTTACCTCATTACTGTACTTACTTCATTATCTTTTCCCGGTGACTTTCAATGGATACCTAATATTTTCCTTATTTTTTATATTCCATTTCAATTTTACAAAATATCATTAATCTCGAAGCTATCGTAGTTCGCCAGCCAGTCACCTTGGCTTTAAAAAAATCAAAGCTGAGCATTTCTATTTGCAATTAATAACTTGAATAATTCAGGAGCGACTTTTCCTTTTTATGAAGTATATCAGAATTTTCATTCAACGGTCACAAATTTGCAAGAAAAGTTCCTCCTACTAATGCAAATTCAATGCATGTGCAAACGGATTTAATGAGCCATTCTAATCTTATACCTAAGTCATTCCATGTAGTTAGATATACAAGATGTGGGAAGACGAATCTGTCAATTTTAATAATAGCTCACTTATGATACAGTATTTTCAAGCGCCTTAAATTATGTAACATATCTGGATGCACATGACACTCAACAGCTTTCGAAGGAAGTCTCAAAAATTGAATGCGACGAGGGCCAAGATTTGTCCGTTTTTAACAACTCATTCTTCCAGTCTCCTGTCGAGATTGCAGAAGAAAAATCCTCTACACTTGATCATGAAGGTCCCATTTGTACGGCCTTTTTAAATTTCGATTGGCGTCGGCCCTTTTAAATTTATCCAATCAGCGCGATTCGATTAGGTACGTCCTCGATTTGAAATACCATCTCATGAAAAAAGCACACGTAGTTGCCGAGGTTTTGGAAAGCAGGCCAAGTGAGGTTGCCATTGCGAGGTATTAGACAACATGGAAATTATAGGTTTTTACATTGCTGTTAAAATGGTGTCGAATTAAAAACCTATATGATCTCGGGCTCTCTTCGGTTTCTCGGGCCGTTAGGCAACAATGAAAATCACCCAACCATATTGCCACCACGCATGATGTGACCCTCTCGTAAAAGAGAACATCTAGCTAGTTTCATGGCACTGCTAGACCTAACTTATTTTTGCATAATGACAGAGTTAGCAGCGTTTCATCACTCACAGCAGACGTAAATTCAAGCAGTTTCATGAGATCGGCCAGATGGGAGCCAGTAAACGATATGATTGCTCCCTCATTCCCAAAGCACCAATAAGATCAATTGAACTACCGAAGCAGTTTCTGGGTATCTTACTAAGAACCAAAGAACACTTTGAAGCAGTTTTGCACATCTGATAAAATTTCAAAATTTCTAATATGGATCGTTGGCCTATAATAGAATGAACGCTGGCCGCAGCAGCAGATCCTGAACAAAAGGAAGTACAGTTGTCAGACGAGTTGCAGTCTGTGCAACACATATAGGGTGGATAAGATTCGGTTCCAGTCAACAGCCGCTTTATATAGAGCCGCCTCCGCATAGGGTAGTATCAACAGACGGAATCATCAAATACTACGGAAAATATTTGTATCATGAGTGGCAAATAGAGAGAGTCATAAGAAGTAAATAAAAAACGATTGAGCAGTTGTTCGCTGGAACCGATTTAGCGCTCTTTGCGAGGGACGACTGTACTTAGTAGTTTCCATTCGTTGCAGAAGCTAAAATGCTATGATACTCATTAAATCGTTGCCCGAGAGCAATATTAATTTTAGACCTCAATTTTGAGCGTTGTAACCTTACAATAAGATTAGCTAAGGGTTCGAGTGGCAAATGCACTTAGGAGGACGGCACGTGAGGGGACCAGTGCAGCTGTGGTATCGGAAAGTTGGCCGCGCTATGTCGCGTCTTCCTGGTTAAAAAAATTAGACCTTCAAGACGCAAAAGGTTTTATCCGAGATAAATGTTAAAGATTTTTAGCAATGACCTGCATATAAAATACTTATATGAAAATAAAAAATATGTTTTGTTTACCGCATTTGATCATATTTGTTCAAACAATAGCTCCTCTCAAAGAGGAACCCAGTCTATATTCATTAACTGAACAAATGAGAAATTCTCAAACGACGGTTTCGAAGAAATAATAGTTAATTTTAGATATTGATTTTCAGAAAATACAAGTAAATTTTGAAACATAGTTTTTGAAAGATACGATTAAATTTAAACTTTGGTTTTCAGAAAATACTAGTAAATCTTAAATCATGGTTCTGAGAAAATGCCCGTATATCCCAAACGTTATATGTGAAAATGGATCATCAAAACTTAAAACATTGGTTTTAAGAGCATATCAGTAAATCCTAATCCTTGATTTTCAGGAAATACCTGCAAATCCAAAACGTTGGTTTTGAGAATATGTCAGTAAATTCAGACGTTGGTTTTGAGAACACGTCAGTAGAGAGAAGTTTCAATAGCAGAAGTATTGACGCTGCCACTCACCTGATAGTCGGTGGCCGGCAGCAGGTCTGAGAGGTGCACCGAGGTGACGGCGCCGGCGGCTGTCAGGTGACGCACGTCCGACCCACTCCAGCCGCCGCCACTCACGCCTCGTCGCATCAAATTTCAAGCTTTAATTAACCCTTCAACGCCAAGTAAATTTCTTGCAAAAAACGAACATTTTTAGGGACAGTGATGTTTGGGTGAGATAGAATAGGTGTCAGACTATATATTTTCGTCAACAAACTGAACATAACAAGATGAATTTAGGAATAAAATGCGAATTTTCTGTCACTCAGCAACGTCAATGAATCACAGAGGGCTAAAAATTTTATGCAGCTTGCTGGGCAAGAGAACTGTTATGAGCCGCTGTGATTTTTATGAGCCGTTGTCAATTCATGATTTATAATTTCATTCCCAAGGTCCTCGTCAGAGCCTATAAATTCTGTTATGCCCCGCTAATTGTCAGACAGTAAATTTACACAGAAAATCATGAATAGCCCCCAATTTCAATTAGAAATGTTATTCCAAATATGCAAATTCTATTCAAGACTGACCACTTACAACCAAGTGGTGGATATATTCTACTCCTACTCTAAGAATTGCGTTCATACTACTATACAAGGTTCACAAAATAAAGTAATGTAGGGTTTTTCTCACACATTGGTTTAACATCAACAGCAAAACCTGTGGTGAAGAACGACTGTCAACATCGGAACAGTCAAAATGGAAGTTTATCGCAGAATTGGAAAGAAACACGCGGCATATTTTGAGTGAGTTGTGAAGAAAGCTGCCACACTGAAAATTCTGAATAAGAGATGGTGTATTTAATCTCATTGAAAATCATCTTCGCTAACAACGTTATAGTTATAACCAGCGATAAGATTCAGCTAGTTTTTCATACCAGACAAATCGTTATAAAATCGCTAATTCGCTAAATCTATCCCGTACAACATGCTTCAAATACTGGCTTACATTTTTTTACCGTTTCTATATTGTATATGAGCCTAGTAAGAAGCCTTATTTTGCTCGTGTCTAAACTTAGTAAAATCATTGATAGACCGATATAAGTATATGTATCAACGCTCCTCTATCATACCCGATGATAATTGGAATGAAAACCAGAATTGAGGATTATTTAATTTATTCATCGAAATAAACGAACAAGACTCCTCAGAGCTATCGATGTAAAGAAAATAGTAGTAAATTCCAAAATACATTTTCTTTTGAAATAATCCAAAAAAAGCACAGGGAACAATTTCCTTACATCGCCGAGTGCAAATCCTGAACATCGGAATTAATCCAATCCACCCCAGAAGGATTTCCACTCACCGAAAGTCTCCCTAAACTGGACGTTGTAGCTGGCGATGGGGGTGTTGGGGGAGGAGGGGGCAGCCCAGCTCACCCGCGCAGACCGACTATCTTCGTTGGTAACCCTCAAGTCACGCGGCGACGATGGCACGTCTTAGCAAAAAAAACAAGTAAAAAACATTGAGGTCTAGGTCAGAGTATTTTCAAATCATTAGCTTTAACATTACTTATTTCCCATTGATGAAATAAACATAATTTGCATCCATATATTTATCACTCGCAATTCTCACGCTAATACAGCCGTATTACTTTACCTCCACTTTTACAAGTCGCATTACCGCTGAACATGAAGTTCACAAATAATGAAATTTGCGATGCCGAAATGTTTCTTTGGAGTTGAAAGAAGGAATAGCCCGGTTACTCCTACGAGTAAAGCGCCATTGAGGGAGGATCCGAAATTCAATGTGCAAGTAGTATAATTGTACGTCCGAGAAGAACACAAACTTTCTATTGTAGTTTCTATAATTATTCTGGGAAATAAACAATAAAATATAGAATTCCATGACGGACTGGCACAGGACACAAGATGGACTGTGCTAAATTATTGCGAGTGTAAAAGTGGGCTGTGATATTTCTGAATTGTCTGATGATAACTTAATTTGAAACAGAGTGACTGCACGAACCGTTCGTATGAAAATTTGAAGTGAGCAAACACTCTTTTTTATTATGGAAAGCATAACCACGAAATAGTGATAAGAAGCGTCAGAGAACGCGGCGTTTATGTATAATTGGTGGGTGAAAGAATGTGAGGTTTCCTTAAATTAGTCGTAATACATAGCATAAATAATGGAAACACATTGATGAATACATATTAATGGATCAAAGTCTACGACAGGCAATATACATGTATACCAGACTTTCGACGATAATCCTTCATAAACTGAGATCCCTATTCCTCAGCCACAATTGATTGTTTTCCTCAATACATTGAAAATTCCAATGTATTTCAAGACAGTTAACATGATTTATGTAGGCTGATAGACCAATAAAAAAATATTCTCACTCTGAGCGAATAAGTGTCAGTATCTTCCCAACAGTACGCTAGGAGTAGTTTTATTTCTAATCCTTTGACCAATAAATTTTCTATTGACGATGTTTTAGTGGTGTTAGGCTAGCTATAAAGCCAGGGGCTCCATGAAATATAGGTCTTGTAGTACGTGATAGAAATTACAAAATGTATTTAGCGTACGCATTCCTCAAATGTACTGAGGCAGCATAAATAATCGAAGCGAAAGCTTCTCAAATGGGAATCATGAGTTAGTTCACTGTCACAAGCTTGTTATTTAACCCCTTTTAACGTATTACCCCGAGAAGGCCGGTGTTGCATTCACGTCCACGAGATATCTCGGGATAATACGTTAAGAGGTTAATGGCTAGTAAGTGTTTTATGATAGTCCCTGCTGTGAGTGATGATAGTTAGAGGGCATTGATATACTGTAGGAGAGGAGCGGGAAACGTTTGATTGATTAATAGTTAAGTATGAACCGCAGTAAATAGGTGTGATAGTTAAATAGGTGTGACGGCAGTAAAGTTGGTATTTTGCATTCTCTATAAATTATGGTAGAAATAGTGCCTTCCATTACGCATTTTATCATGAATGAATGTTTTTATTTCAGATTGATGGTATTCCAAAAATTTCGAAGTTTATATACTTTTCAGTACTAAATTTGGTTCTAAAAGTTATACGTAGCAAGTGATCAGTGCATGCCTCCGGTACTGGGCAATTTCATCCCATAAACTTTTTCTTACATTGGCTACCTCCAATTTACAGTTTTTTGGTTACAGTTTTTAGATGTTTTTTGGTAAAATCTAAATCCAGCCTTATTGGAGGTCTATATACGGCTGCAAGTAGTTTCTGATAAAAGCTGAATGCAGCCGTATCACAAAACAATTTGGGCGCTTAAGGGTCGAGGAACATAGATTCCACCTTGCACGAGGAGTTGAATGCGCCGGGTCTGCTGGCCGTACGGGTTGCTGGCGTGACAGATGAAGTAGCCAGAGTCCCGCGGCTGGGCCTCGCTCACCACCATCTGCTAGGCGACGCAAAAATCGAGGTTAGACAGAACCATCCAAAAATTGAAATCTAAGTTATCAACATTATCAGGTATTAACAAGGTAACGCTAAATCTGTATTAACAAGATCAGGTATTAACAGGGTAACATCAAATCTGTACCAACAAGATCAGGAATCAACAGGGCAATACTAAATCTGTATCAACGAAGTCAGGGATCAACAGGGTAACATTAAATCTGTATCACTAAGATCAGGTTTTTCAGAAGGGTAACACTAAATCTGACTTCGTTGTACACTCAAATCAATTAGGAATACGTCACACGCTGACATATTACAAAAAAATTGACACAATTTTATTCATTACTGAATTTCAATCCGACGAAGAATTTCATTTCATGCCTGAAAGAAGTGTATCCGCTCAGATTGATAAAAATTCCAAAAGGCATTGTCTCCCAAACCAGGATGTAGTCTGGTATTCAGTTCGACAGTTAAATTAAAATGCTTGAATTTTTTCACTCTTCAAAATTGTCGAAACTGCGACCCTCTACAGGCTGAGGCAGCAAATAGAACGAAACCAACTTGGTGAGTCAAGTATGTAGTGAGGAGAAATTTCGGATGTCAGAAGAGTTCTAACACCTTGTTGGATTGTGAAGAAATGTCGCAAACCTAACAAAAGTTCATTCATGAATATATAGATTTCATCTCATATCCGACATTTTTTCGTTACGTCAACTACGCTCAAGTTCAGTTTTATTTATAAATCTATTTAGGTTTGGATACCAGAAAATTTTGAAGCTTAAACTCAAGCTTCTCGTAACTATGCCGTGTTTTCCTGCGAAAAAATTAGTCCAACGATGGAAAAAGGCGATAATCCGTAGGAGAATGTCAGGAGAATAAGGATGATGAAGGATCAGATCCCAGGAGAGGTCAATAACCTTGCGTTTCGAAACCAACAATTTTTGGTAGCACTTTCTGGCAGGAAAGAGTTGCTGTTATGATTCAAAATAGTGCATGGAACTTTTGATCCATTTCCTCGATTACGGAGCGCTTGTGAGGATACCGCGCATCGGTCGTTCCGCATGACAGAAGGATACTTTGATTGGAAATTGATACTTTTCCCGCATATTCATCTTAAATGTCTACGACCTACGATTTTTTCCTGAATTTGGGCAATTTTGCGCGTCACAAAATAGTGCAAAGTGAGGTAGAGCTATACTGAAACTTCAGAATTTTGATACAGCAAAACCTTAATGTATTTATGTACAAGTCATACCTTAACTTGGCTGGCGCAGGAGAAATATATCATAAATGAGATTAAGCTATATCAGTGAATAAAGTTATGCTGGTTTCTTTCGTTTAATACATTCATTCCTAATTGAAAAAGCGCATACATTTTTTAGGGTATCTTTTATTTTGCCTTTCGCACCCTTTCAGTATTTTTGAAACCTAGGTACGAAATGGAAAACACGGGGAAAATACGTGCCCCGGACATGTACTTTAGGTGTAGGACCTCCACAAGCACGAATAATGGCGGCAATTCTGCACGCACGGCATTCAGTCTGTAAGAACTCTAATGTACACCTGGTCGATTTTAAACCACTCTTATATCAATTGATCGCGTAAAGCGGCCGCAGTACGCGGACGAACTTCTCGACGTCTAACATGTCGTTCACGGTGGTTCCTCAAATTTTCCAAGAAGTTCATGTCTGGGGACTTAGCTGGCCAATCTAAATGCCTGACATATCCTGAATGAGTGTCATGTCAATTAATGACAGTTTTAGCACGATACACATGGCAGTTATTATCCTGAAACATAGACAAGGCAACAGGCACTTCTTTATTCAGATAGTGGGGCAATAGCAAAAAAAAAACTTGGTAATCTAGCAGCAGAATATGTAGCCATGCTGATTCAGTTTGACGAATACCTCAACTAAAAGCCCCACTTCCGTGTGCAGTTGCAACAGCCCCATAATATAACAGACCCTCCTTATCCTCCTCCTCCATGACCCCGTCGAAAAACAATTGGTGACGACTAATTTTTTGAATTGGAGCTTACTTGATAATTCATTTCGGACTCGAAGCAAGTGACAAGAAACAAATATAAAGTCAAAACAAACAGTCTTCAATCAAGCAGCATTCAAGCTCAAAAAAGAACATTCCTTATCCAGCCGCACACTGACCTCTTGCGTTTGTCTTTCGTCCAAGCCAATTTCGCTGGATAGAGAAAATTCTTCACTGTGCTTCGACCCTGAAAATTTCTCATACCTGGAAAAGATTTGGAGTGCAATAGTGGGATTTTAAATGCAAATGAATCCGTGGTTAGTAGTTCCACTGATACAATCAACGATTAGTCAAAGTAAGAAATTAACATCTGAATAGGAGACGTTTTTGAAACGTATAAATAATATTTCATCGTGCAACTACGGATACCTTGCAGTCAAGCATAATATCATCAATGGGAAAAAAGTATTCGATGAGACTGATCTTCGCAGACACTGTTTGAAATACTATACAGGATCATGATCGGTGGAACATAAATGCTAATGAGGTAATCTGTAATTATTATGATGAAAAGTTAATACATATTGCTACTTTCAAAAAGCAAAGCTAGAATTTAGGTCGAATATATGTCATAACTGAACAGGATACTTTTGCTTCATCATTATTGGTAAAGTACGACTGAAAGAACTTGTAGATGTTTTTATAGTCCAATTAACACATATTGAATTTAAACTAATATCAGGAAATTTGACGGTTTGTCACCCAAACCCAGTCATGAGTACACGTGGCAAGAATTCTAGAAGCTCCGCTGTGTGTCGTAGAATTCAATGAAAAATTATACTGAAATATTATTATTAAACATCAACTACTTTTCTTTTACATTTTCAATGCGTAAGATTTGTAAGTGGAGGGCTGACACTTGCATCATCTTATAATTTACTCTCATTTGTACAATAAAATGAAAAAATTTACAATGAAACGGAGCCAGAGCTTCACATACGACAAATTATAGTCCAACAATGCAATTTTAATGGCTCATCATGTCCAAAAATACCATGAACTGCAAAACCAACTTCGATGATGCGAACAAAATTACATTTAACTATAGCAATTTAATTTTGCTATTAAAGCTTATTCTCCGTTCGATGGATACGATAGAGTTTTCAAAGAGCTTGGCAACGAAGAAATAAATAGACCTGAAAATAGAAAATTTCACCTGTGGTCTATCTCGTTGGGCGGCGTGAGGACGAGAGAGAGCGGGGGGTCGCCCTCAGCAGAGCACTTGATCGTGACTGAATCTCCTCGCCGAGCTTCAATTCTGTCCTTTCCGGCGATGGTCGGTGGAGCTGTCGGACGGAGGGCATGTCGCCGTCAGTATAGCTTTAGGCACGTGCTCATTTAATGCAATCTTGGCGTTAATCGGATCCAAAAGAGAACATCTAAAGTGCAAATATTATGAGGATATTCTGATCTTACGAAGGTCATCTCGTAAGCTCTGTCTGGTTTTTAAATAGAGGAAACGAGCGATTAAATCTTACATTTCATTGAAATTTAAACATCAGAACTTAGGAAATAACCTTGATAGAAATATTTTTGCGATTAATTCAGTTTTTTCATTATTCAAATTAAGTGAAAATTTCTATTTAATGGTTCAGCAGAAAACTGTTCAAATTGACGACAGAAAATCTTTGACCGTTGTAAAAATATCAGTAATTTTTCTCTAATAGTAACAGAATGATTGGCCATGACTGATCATGTCTTATTATACAAGCAGAAAGTCTGATATTTTACATAGTGATCAGATTAAATCCATGGAATAATTTTAATAATTTTCTTACGTCGTGAAAAATAAAGTCATCAATCGCAGAAAACTCTTCACTTCATCCGATTTTGAGAATTACCTCTCAAAGTTAAAACAATATGATGAAAAATTCATAAAATGTTCTACTTTCGTACAGAAAATAAGTTTGTGAATATATATATATATATATATATATATATATATATATATATGTATATTTATATATAGAACCCAGTATGAGGAACAATACATAAACTCAAATATCCCAACGTTTATCAGAAGTTCCTGACAAGGAAGTATAAGTGTACCGAAACTTAAGTAGCAGATTTTAATTTCCCACTCACCGTGAACAGTGAGCATTACTTCTTCTGAAATGTCGGCCCCTACGCCATTTGTGGCCTCACAGATGTAGCTCCCCTCAGCAGTTTCGGTCACGGCTTGAATGACGAGGGTGCCGTTTGGATAGCTCACGGCACCTGGAATGTTCAGGCTGGTGTCAGACGTGAGGCGCCTGCTGCTCATCATTGGCCTATGATGGTCCATGTTAAGTGCTTCCTGGCTTCCTGAGGGCCGGGGTCGTGGCCCCTGATGCACCGTGTTGTAGGTCCCTCGAGAAGGGCTGTGAAGATTGCCATTTCCTCCTAAGAAACTGTTATAGCGAAGGCCTGGACTCCTTAATCCCAGCAAAGCCGAATGGTGGAGTTTCCAGTCTGCATCGCGTGAATGATATCGCATTTCACGATCTTGCCTCCTGGTGTTGAAGAACGATGAGTGGAATGCAAGGTTTGAAGAACTGGGAATTGATAGACGGTTGGTGTGAGGGCGGCTGCTGAAGTCTAGCCTACTTCCTGGAAAGAGATACCAAAATACTTTAAAATAGTGTACTTATTGTGTATTTAGGATCAATCAGAATGATAATTAGCAGTCTATTCATGAGCATTTCAATAGCTTGTCCATTCAAAGCCAATCTTACAGAACAGATTTCGGAAAATTATAATTTTCTGTGGATTTTGTTAAATTTGTAGCATGTCGGCACGCAAATGAGCACAACGTTAGCACAACGATCAACAACTAAAGACGGAAAAATAGCAGCTCAAACTATTGAACAAGATTGAATTTTTTACTCCTTCTTCTAGTTTTCAAAGGGAGGCTAACACAGGGACAAGGCATGCTTTTTCGATTAGATTTCAACATTTTCACTGAGAGTTGGAGAGCACCATCGCAGGCAAATGAATCACTGCAGAAATGAGATATTTCAGTATGCAATAACGTATGTAGATGTTCGCACAACAAACCACTTTACGACAGTTAAACAGAACGAAAAGAGAGGTTGGTAGTTTGGCTACGAAGTGTCTGAATAAACGCAGCTACCAGGGATAAGCTGTTGCTGTGCGGTGAGTGTCTTACTTCATCCCTGATGAACTTAAAGTCAGTCTACAAGGCATGTATGTTCAGGAAATAAGACACCAACCACACACCACGGGAGAACTCAATAATATGGAATATGATTTTTGTCCCTGACTATCATGTGCAATTTTTTTACTCCTTTGATTACCAGCGGGCAGATAATACCCATTATTCTCAGGAAACTTTACTTTTGTCTTATATTTGTGTTTTCTTTATCATTGATACTCCATTGACGACAGAAGTAAAGTTCCAGTGTTAAAATTATTCGTTTGCCTACCGGGAAATTGGAAATCGTGCGTTTAATTCAGGAAAATGACAAACGAGAAACTTTTTCACATTGGGTAATCTCACCTACCTACCTCCGAAGCTTTCAGTTTTTATTTGTAGTTCTCTTTTAGTCCCAATAATTCGCTGAAAAACATTCACCTCCTACTTAACCCTTGAAAGGTAAATTGTATTTCAGTTGCCTCGGCGACTCAAAAAAATATGCTTCTCTTCTTAAAGCATCCTATGTATTCAGTTTTTTTCACTCCTAATGTACAAATTAAAAATCTGTCTTTCTCCTAGACATTCACGTTACTTTAATAATAACGCTTCTCCAGGACGTGAGTCTCACATCTAACGTTATAAACTTTTTACGGTACAAGGTTGGTTAAGAAAGCGCACTACATTTTTCGGTCGTTTAGCTATGAAGTTGATGATTTAGCGCTCCAAACAGAGAAACAGGAGCGAATAATATTTTTTATTTTACCGTGTACGATATATATTCATACTCGTACGTTCAGGTCCTGCTCGTAACTAAGGTGTAAGTCAACAACACCATGTAATTCAAAAATCATTACTCTAAGTTTTGCAAAATTCTAATACTAAGAGCAGATTAACAATACGTCCTCCAAATAGAGAAATCGAAGACCCTATGCGAATAAAATAGCGTAATGTTGGTTGCAGCAGCTGCGCCTGGGCAACACGGATAAGCTCCAGACAGACTGTCCGCAGCAGCAACACAAATCTCCTCTACGCAGGAGCAGGTGCCGCGGCTCAAGGAACCCGCCGAAGACGGTGCCCACGGCTTTACACAGATTAATGTTCCTGCAAAAATGTATGATGGCCCTCGCCCAGATTAACGTTTGGCACAAAAATCTATGATGGCCCTGACATGGACTACGGTTTGATGACACTCCTTAGTCGTCCTATAGCAAGCTTCATGACGCAAGTTTGGAAGGAGCCTGGCGTGCCCAAGTCCGGGCTCCGTTGGGAGAGTTTGGAATTTTACTGCAGAGTATTAGAAGAAGCCGGTCATATAGCTGTTGAACTGCTATTTTGCACGAGGACTTTTAATACTGGCACAAAACTTAGATGATAAAGAGTGACCGAGAGAGATCAAGTCGTCGAGCACTTTACGAGTTTGTACTTACCACAGAACAATGCATGTAAACTTGTATTTATTTCATAAACACGTAATAGAATTCATGATTTTCGAATTTTTATTCAATTTTGAAAACGTTCAATTCTTCATTGATTCAACTTTTGTATACTGCTGGTAAAGGTTTTACGATTTTTCGAACCTGTAAGGCTTTGTGAATCAACTCGGCGGTGCCGTACGACCCTTAACCCTTTGCCTCCTGGCTGTAACCTCTGCATCAAGTTGCTCAGTTCTTTTAATTACAGGTAAAACGTATCAGTTTAAAATAATTTAACTGCTATAGTAAGAAAAAAGTTGCATTACATAGAAAAATCTCTGGAAATCAGTTGCATTTGTGCAACTCTATTAAATGAAACGGAAGCCATTCAATACCGCTTTTCCATTACTCCCCAATCAGCTAGTTTCTACCGAGTGACGCTTATTTCGATTTTTACAGCCTACATTGCATGCAAATAAGAGAAGGCTTTCCTATCATAGTGTCATTCAACTGCTGATTGATGAAGGTTAAATTTTATTCATCAAATATTGCATAAGAACACTTTTTCTTGGCATCAGAACTTATTTCATGGTTCAACAAACTTCGCTAGCTAGATAGCATCAAGTTTTGGTACTAAAAATGTACGAGCATTTGCATCAGCAGAAAATGACACGTATTACAGCAACCCGAAATATATTTTAGGGTATTAATAATATTTTTTAATTTTTATCCCTGCAGTATCCCAGTCTCGGGAGGCGAAAGTTTAAATTAATGTTTACTCTATGTAGAATCAAGATAAATCTTTCACAGTTAAGTATTCATAAAGGAAAGAAGGAATACCGTTCAAAAAGTAATGACAAAGGAAAGGATTTGCGATAAGATACTGCGTTCTTATGGAATCTAGCTGGAATCAGAGGTGTGTGAGTGAGATGCTGTGATTACAGACAGGAAACTAATCAAAACTTCTTGGTTTTCTCATCGCACTTCCTCGCAGCAACGTTGCATAGCATCCACCAGTATCCCCAGCAGCTTCTCGTCAGGGAAGTCTCATACACGTTTTTGTTGCTTAACGTCAAAAATAAAAAACGGGTTTGAGAGGGCTTAGAAGTCTATTAATTAGAGATAATTGGTATATTGAATGCTTTCGTTTATGTAAGACAATTTAGATCATGTAATGGTTTAATTTCTGCTGCATGATTCGAGTGTAAACTTCATCATTGTCTCCATCGGCACAGATCTCCACGTCCTTGAAAACAAGGCAGCGTAATCATTTTGAGCACACAAAAAGGAGATTTGAAGAGAAAGACGCTGAAACGAAGATATTCCTGTAGGACGTCGGTTGTACCGCACGCGCACCTTTCCAAGCAAACTTACAGAGAAGGGGGAAAAAAATAGCGACAGCAAAAACTCAACTAACTGAAGGTTCTAACAAAAAAATGCCATTTTGAACACATAGTACGAGATACCCTCGACAAGGAACATGTAATCCTTCCACATAATCAAGAGGATTATCCCGTTCCACACAGACCTTCGGAAAAGCAATTGCTGTACACTAGACAATTAGGCTGTTCTCTTACAGCGCTATGCCCTCCGATCAACAAATGTTTCACTTCGAAAACATCATAGAAAAACGGAACTTACGCAAGTTCTCCAGGTTTAAATTTGGGTCATTCTGCGATCAGCTTCCTTTAGCCATGCATAAGTAGCTGCCACAAAGACATTTTATTAAAATTATTGAAACTAATAATTATTAAATTATTAGTTTATTAAAATAGTGACGAACTCCCCACAGCATTATTAGTAAAAATTAAGTAGCAGCAAACTGAGTGATTCATTCAGAAAAATAAATCGGAATGAAGTGGCAATGAAACCAGATATCCGAGAACCATTCAATGTATGGCACAATCCAATAGAGACATTTAAAACCTTCAATCTTATAAAGAATAAACTCGTTCACGTACGAGGAAAAAAACACGCTTCAATAACTGCTTCAATCTATAAAATTAATAATGATGAAGTAAATCAAAGATTTTTATTCTAGAGAATTTCGGAAACAAACAATTTTTTTCCTCGATAAACTTATTTGAATGGGGGTATTATAGCTAAACTGAATTTTTTTTTAACCCTTGTGTTTGACTACTGCGTCAGCAAACGTGAGAGTACAGGGCAGAAGAGCAAACCATATTTATAATTATTCAAGATTAAGCTTCAAGCCGAAATACCTCATATACCAACAGAGATGTCTTTATTGAATATTCTGAGGCTTTATTACTGTAATGAACACTAAATTTTGCGTAAAGGAACGCATAATTTCTCTCTGAGCTCGTAACAAACAACGTGATTCATTAGACCATGAACGAAAATTACGTTACATCATTCACCGATCATAGTTCACGGTTACTGGCCCTTGAGGTATAGGAACAGAGTTTAAATAGACTATTAAATATTTGTTTCAAAAGTTTTAAGGACAATCCTGGTGAAAGTTTAAACTTAAAGGTAATAAGACTATCTCATTCCTTGATTACGGCCTTTTCAATTGCCTTTCTTAACAAACCACCAGCCTCGTAATTAGTTCGGCATCAACATTCGCTACTCAGTTTCTAAAGTTGTACTCGCAATTTTTCAATGCTGCAGGTTGCTGCGGGGCTTTCCTAATGCATTTCTGACCAACCCTAATGCATTTTTCAGGTGTTGGAGCGTTGGAGTGCACACTCCATTAAGTTGAAATGCTAACAGACAGTCCCTGCTGAGCAGTCAGTGGTCTCTCCGCCGCACGATATTCAGAATGCATCCAGGTCTTTACCTTTTTCAAAATTTTCACTACATCGTTTATTTATCACTCATCCCCCCTAGAACATCTCCAATGACATTTCCTTTCCATCATAAGACATACAGAGTGAGGTCAAACCATCACTTTCAAGAAATGTTGTGCTTGAAAATGGTTCTTTTTTGAACGATTCGTAAGCTTAACGGCGTCTTGAGATTGTTTTCGAGCGCGTGAGAAGTTCTTCTGGACTGTCGTAAAGACCACATCAGGTTCATCTTTTCTCCTATACGAGACGATCTGTAACCCTCTCTAAATTTCTAATTTCCTTCCCTAAAATAACACGATGTTTCGCACACCTAATGTGAGATTTCAACTATCAAGTCAATTTTCTCATCTTTCAGGCCTGTCACAGCTGAAACTCCTCTCTCACTTCATTTTAAATGAGCTCCATATGGCGTGCTGGTAGCGTGATGGCGTTCGGCTCAGGCCGTAACCAGGAAGCACTTCCCTTGGAAAAGGAAGTTTAAACCACACATTCCTCACATACCTCACCACGCCAGTAGTTGTAAGGCATTGGAAAACCTACCGTTAAAATGTGTTGGAATTAATAAATGTCCTAATGAGTGGAGCTGGATCTCTTTTGATTGTTATCGTCTGCTCCGAGCTGAAATAAAGCTTCGTGTGCCGTGTATGACCTGTTTAAAAAGTTTCATAACCAATCCAATCCAATTCACTATTCCCGTAAGTTTACTCATCATTATCTCGATGTTTTTTGAACACGATGTTTCACTCACGTAATTTAGTAGCTATGGAAACGTACTTGGGAGATATAAGCTAGACCTCAATAATGTTTTTCCTCACAGTTGAGGCGACTTTGTGGAACTGATACAAGCGGTTTTAGCTTCTTCTTTTGCTAGCAAAATAACTTGAATGGTATTTCAGACTCGGACAGTTGGACCGAGTAAGACTAAACATCATATTCGAAAATTTATTTCCAGTAATTAAAAGTTGATTAATTCAGGCGAATTTGATACATGACATCACGAAGAAAATATGCCTCTAGGCACATAATGAGCGAATGGTATAAATGGCATTGCAATTTCATTGAGGATGATGTTTGGATTCCTACATCAGATGTAAAGCATTAGCTTGAGCCTCGATTCACCATACGATTTAAGATTCCAATTATTTCACTCCAATTACCTCCTTATGTCTTCCTCCATTTGTAGAAACGATCATACAGCAGGCACTTCAAAAGAATGATGATAATAAGTATCTTAATGAGACCGTCACTCGTAAAATCACTTGTCATCTTCTATACAATCCATTAACAAGAATTTGCGTCTACGTAAAAAACTTCTACGTAATATATGTTACTTTTTTTTAAATAAATATTAGTTCACTAACGTACCGAAAAAAAAATTTGATACAAATCTAAAACTTTCGATGTCATATAACCTATGCAAAAAATGTGTGTCATTCATGTAATTTGACGCATGTAGCAGTGAATATCTTCAAGCTTCCATGCAAGCGCTACCTAACTCAACATAACCTGATAACCTGCCGTGGTAGGAACACACTTCAATATACTGTGTTATTCAAGTTATGACACAGTATGGTTATCCAACTTATTTACATTGATTTAAGCAAGTGAGGAAAACATAACTGTAACTCTGAACTGATTCACCAATCGATGAAGCTAAAAACCAGCTTATTGTAGAGATAACATTCGATGCATTTATCACGTGTGGGTTCAAACAGCCACACACCCACATTCACAACCTGGTACTATAGTAATGAGCTGGTGAGAGAACGGTGACAGGTGTTTGAAGATTTTTCTAAGAGTGTATGTTTTAGCCATTAACCCCTTCCAAAATATTAATTACGGCAACAGGAAATAATCTTTCCACTTTAAGTTACCTAAACAAAGTTTTTCGTAAAAACGACATATAATAACCAGAAATGTCCTTACTGTTATTGTTCATCATCCACAAATAGGTACATACATAAATACGTATGCATTTTACTATACAATTGATTCTTTCAACGTAATCTCAATCGGCAGTCAAACCTTCGAACAACTGTACTGATAATTATCAGTACGGTCAATTCCTCACGACGATAGACATGAGCCACATATAATACACAGAAACTGTGTTCTCTATTAACGATGGACAGGCAAAGAAGTAGAAATGCAAAGAACAGAAGCATTGCGCGTGGAATGTTATTTTGAAATTGCTATTGAAGTAATCTCATGGATATCACACCTGTTATATGAATAAAAAAGAAGTACATGCACGTTGGATAACGAGACCTAATACGTGAGGAGAAAATTAGAAACAAGAAATTACAGTCAGTTAATAATTATTAATTGCCTGTAATTTTAGTTTTACGTGTTCAAGCAACACACTCATTTGGTTGAAGCCTAATTTAGTTTACCGTTTCAATATTTTTCCTAAAAATACATTATTCAATTGTATACTACACTTTGATGTCATCCTGCAGAAAGTATATTCCATAACAATAAGTGACCCTCCTAAAAAGAGCTTGAGGACATCACATCCATGAACGTAGCCCAAGCCCTTAATCCATAGGCACTAAATTTAAGTTTATCGCAGAGGCACTTGAAAGAACACTGTTTCATACGCATGAGGAAGCGCAACGGGTTCAATTGGCCATACCTTTTTTGCTTTTGGTCCAGGAGATGGTAGGCGCCGGGAAGCCGTGAGCGAGGCACTGCAGCACCGCTCTCTCCCCCTTCACCACACTGACAGGGTCGGGAGACTGCACCCAGCGGGGAGGTTCTGGCCCAAAACAGAAATGCCAGTAAGTGCCTAGCGGAGCTGTGAAGGTCTCGTATCATGAGAACAAAAACACGCAGTGGTGTACCGATCGTAGTCGATAACATTGACACTTCATCTACCGGCTGCGCTGTGCAGATTTCCGCATCCAAATTCTCAAAAGAAAATAATGAGATGCCGGATTAACTGGACTTGATCATATAAACAGTTTAATTGACTATCAAATGCATAGCTTACACTCTACAGTAGATTCCTCGAACTTTCACCATAAACTTCAATCCATTGGCGGCTGTTTCTTGGATAACATACAATGCCTTCGCTAAATTTGTCTCAATATCTTGTTAGAATTGTCACACTTGGATGCGATAGCGAAAAGACATTCTATTTCAAATAAGACAACACAAAACTGTCGCACGAATTGATTTCTGGGCTTCCAAGTGACAAGAGTTCCTAAAGGAAAAATTCGCTCAAACTTCCTGTTCACCACTTCTGAGTCACATTGTGGTATTGAACCGTCTCGTGTGAGCTCATATTGTTCTCCAACGTTTCCGTTAGTCAAAGCAATTTTTTACTATTACAGCATTAACAGCATTAACTTCATTTAACGCCTTCATCGACAAAGGTTATTGGAGATTTTGAGCCAGTAGATGTAATTTTCACCCATACAATAACCTCATCTGGCTTTTAGAACTTCGAATGAACTTTTGCTCTTTCATAAATATCCTATGACGAAGCTGCATAAACTTGTGATCGATTCTACATACCGTGGGCCATTTCTTGTCACCCAAATGAAAATTTTGTCAGCGGTATGAGAAATTCCTCTCACCTCACATGACGAGCTGTTTGTCTACCGAGAGCTGTGACGACGGCTATTTACATTTCATCTTGTTTTCAACCTCAAGTTATGAGCAATACTTCTGACAGGGTGGTCACTTATTTAACCCTTAACTGTACGTGGTATCCAAACTGAAGCAGCATCCTAAAATAATGTAGTCGTTTTATAAAAATGACGTGAAGATTGTTTACTTAATTAAAAAATGATGCAGTAAAGGGTTAAAATGTGATTCTCTTTTTCGCAGAATTTGGTCCTCACTATAATAACTCTTTTACACAATTTTTATTTATTTTTCACTCCCCGAAAAACTTCGTCACAAAATCCAATTGTGATGCACTGAACTACATTTCAGGTAAATTTGATCATTGTGACGCTCTAGAACGAGTATAAATTTGATGGGTAAATATTTAATACGCATCCCCTATAACACGATAATACATTTTGAACTCCAATTTTATATTTGTAAGAATTAGCTAAAATAATTTCGATGTATGGTTAAATTCCTCTCATCATTACATTCACTATATTCGACTGTAATAGAAAACAATAATTAGTAAAAAGCAGTGCCACCGGAAATTTTAAAAAGGGCTCATAGGTGCAAAGAGTTGATGTGCTAGATAACAGCATGCAAATAATAGTGAGAAATCACACATTAACAGTTATTTTCTTATCTACAATTTATAGTACAGATTTATCTCTTCAAGGCAATTGAATTGTTTAAAAATGAATGAATGGAACAGATTTCATTTGGAAATTAAATTCCAGCTGTTAATTTTACTCAGTAAAAACCTTGAATTGTTGTGTGAAAATCTCTCTAGGTGTGTCATTGACATACGGCAACTATCGCATTCATTTCTGCCAGAAATTCCTTGGAACGAAGATTTGGCTAACATAAGCAGAACGATTCTCTCTCCTCCGCACGTTTGAAAACGCTTACCTCTAGCACACTCCTTGATGCAGCAGTTCTCTTTAAATGTAATGGCACGTGGAATACATGACTTATCATGAGCACTCTTGCAATTTAAGTACACAATGTAATTTATATTACACGCGTAGGCCACTGATATTTTTAGTGATTTTCGGCACTTTTATGGACATAGAATAATATACTTATTACTCTCCTCATTGTTATACTTTCAATACACATTCAACAATGAATGTAGACGTAGTGCATGAAATCTGTTTTTTCAGTGGCGTGTAGTGCAGTTTAGATATACTATACGTAACTTGGAATGCATGTTTCTACTTCACCGAGTCTGTTACGACGTATTATATGCAGAAACCGACCTGCGTCTATCGTACATCGTGGACACGATCACTATACGTCAGTTATTTCATCATTTTTAAATGTGACCACAGTGGGTATACCATACTGTTCATATGAGTTAGTTTACTTCTTGAAACCATATTTTCAAAGAATTTCACTTGCAATGACTATCACATTTACCTCACTTGAACGTAGGAAATTTACAGTGATACCTAAACATGCTTCCATTTGAACGATTCCTCATCGAATGCCGTTATTTAACTTAAAGTGTTGTTACATATTTTTTGAGCTATATAAACGACAATTGTTAATTTTGCGACGCCTTTCGAGCGAATTACAGGGCCTTTTTTACGCAAGAAATTAATTATGTGCTTTTATGTCCACTTTTCCAAAAAATTTACCCTGTGCCGACCTGTGCACTTATAGCAGTCGTTTGCACAAGTATCATAATGTCAGCGGAATAGGCGACCCGGTAAGCATTTTCCTCTCTAGTTCGTTCCATAAATTTTCGATATGGGAAATTTATGAGATTACGGATANTAAAGAATTTCAAGCTTCATTGATAGGTGTACTTGGTTGTGAAACAACTACAGTTCAGGTAATAAGTTACCAGGTGAAACATCAGCACGTAACTTCACTTGCTCGTATGACATGTAGCTACAGTAAGATTCTGTCACTTCAAGTATGTTGGATGCGTAAGAATGACATAGAAACCTAATTAACGATAGATCTATTGCATCTTGAATTGCCCACAATGAGCAGATCTCAAGAGAAAGTGATCTCAGGACGTTTCGCCTAGGCGAAACATGGGTGTGTTACCGTCTTCACTAGCAAAAGTATATAGAGGGTTCGGAAAGTCTTTTACGAATTCAAAGAGTGAGCTTTGTCTTTCAACTGAATCCGGGCGACAATTGAACGCTACATTTTTTTATGTTTTATTGGTGACTCATTTGTCATCGACGGTTATCTGGCAGAAACACGTGCTTTATCAATGATTGTTCAGGGCACGACTTCATGAATGTCCTGTACTACTAAACATTCTTCTAAACCCAGTCTCAATCCCCTGAAGGAAAATTTATTTTTCAGCATGATTTTATGCTTGTATCCGCCAAGTTCATGTCTTTTGAAAGTGATTCCCTGATTTTAACGAATCATTTCATCATAGGAGACATCGCGAAATTCTACATAGTTAAAGTTAACACTTCAACCGCAATATGCGCCGCATATGGTATACGCGATCACCTAACCTAAGCTACCCAAAGCAGTAAAATATATGAATACAAATTTGTAAGCTTTCATAAAATTTGTGTTCATTACTCGTATATGCTAGTTTAGATTAGAAGGAAAATTCAAAGGATAGTCAAATTTGTTGAAACAAAATACTCCATTTTAAATCCACAAAGGAAAAATTTGTCGACGTGAAATTTTACCTATGAGGAGAATTGCGGTCAAATTGGTTATGGAAAAGTAATGGAACGGGCATTAGAAGGAACTGCGCGCCTCATTGTCACTTCCATCAACATAGGAAAATATAGTCCAACATCTGTTGCAGTTTTGAACTAACGTTAATGGAGAGTCAGCACAAATCCTTGAGGTGTTAATGCCACTCAAGATGGCAGCTATAATTTTATCGGTAGAAGATCCAATACGTTATTGAATTTATGACAAATTTTACCGTTCAATTTATGTGCGGTTTGACATTTCATATTAAACATTACATGGTGAGGCATAACATTCTTTTTATGTCCACACTGAAAGCCGTAGGGCTGAGCTCAATGCCGTCACGCACAGATTTTGAATACCACAATGTGCAGACACGGAAGATTAGGCATCTCAGCATTCAAAGACGACCTGACCACCGACCGCAGTCTCCCCTCAACTCGCGTCAGCTGTCCTCCCAACTTGGCGAGGCGCGAAAAGCGCTCAGTGATAACGAGCGAACTTTACCCAAAGGAGAACTCGAGCTGCCTGTTGCGTCAAACTTCGCTTCGAACTTGGAGGCCTCCTGGGCTGGCAGCCCTACACCTGTTAATGAAGCTCAATACTTCAGGTGTGGTACTGGGTTACAGAGCAGACTAATCTCAGGCCCGAATCTCTTTATCTACTAGAAAAACTTAGATGTTAATAGGGCATGATCTTATCCTGTAAATTTTAGGTTCGCAACATACTGAAGCAAAATTTGTGTTTGGGAGCCCCCATTGGATAATAAACGAAATCGGTTTTCCGAAATGCGGATAATCAGCCAATGCTTTGGGTACAGCAAAGCGTTACAGAACATACCGACCTCAGTCTTAAAGCTCTTTGTCTATTAGAACACCTTCGATACGAGGGAATGATCTTAGCCTGTGGAGTGAAGTCTAGGTGCGTAACATATAGCATGACAATTTATGTGTGGGAGCCTTCGTTGGTGAAAAAATCTTGTGATTTTATGAGGTTTGCAGAAATACAGAAAAAGAAATCAATAGACAATTGGCTTATTTCTAGAAATGGTTTCTGTTCGTTTTCGACATGTTTCCTTGAAGTTATTCTCTACATAGATCCTTACAGTAAAAAAATCCAAAGTGGTAGTAAAGAAAGCGAAGAAGTTAAGGCAACTGCTCTTCTTAATGACTGTGTCTTTTTTCGTGCTAGAGTTGTAGTCGTGAGAGAATTACTGGATAATCCCTCAAAGTAATGATAGCAACATCTGACGTAGCAATAGTTCCTGCCAATACCGACCTTGTCTAAAGTCGGTCTAGCGTTGCCCTGGTGAAACAAGACCACTGACCACCTCTTCACAATTAAGAAATACCTCAAAATTCGGACAATTTTTAGTAAGTTCTCTGCAATCGAGCAACGTAAGCTTAATTATCGATCGATCTGCCTAGTGACAGCGGCTCCAAATTCCCAATACCAAAGGAAGATATTACCCACAGAAAAAGACATAATCCATCACGTAGATTGTCGTCGATGACATTCCCTTCAGTGTTCAAGTATAGCTGATTACGATCAATTGCGTGAAACGTTTCATTATTTACTTGGATATGAAATCCCATGGAATAAATAAATTTTAATATTCTTTTGTTTAAGTTATAGAAATAAGCTACTAAATAGTAATTACTGGTAAGCGTTCTTTTATTTTCTTCATTAAATTCGAACGGGGCTGACATCCAAAAGGCAATGGGCTATCAATGTGAAGTTAATGATAACCAACTGCATCCTCATTTCACTGCATTTTGAGCAATCATGTTATGTAAATTACTAAATAGAATTTTAACACAACTATCGTCTTCAGGGCCTATCTTTTATTCGGGGAAGATGAAACGCATTCTAAACCTTTGATCATGTATTAGCAAACGAGATAAATCTTGGAGCACTCATTTTATGATACGAACTCTTAACACCACTCTAACGCAGCCCGATGGCTGATGTCTTGTGCTGCGGAGATTTCACGTATCCTTCGCAAAGGTGAGGCTGGTTTGAGTTCCCTTCCAATTTGCAAAGAAAACACACTCAGAGTGGACATTTGCGCTCCCCTTCGTAGCTTCTAGCTCTTGAAAAATCATGACTCGACTTCAGTATGGGAGGTCAAAAAATCATAGCCTTCTCGACGGCTGAAACACAGTCTTAACGTTTTTGCCGGACCATCTAAAATGATCCATAATTTTGGCTAACCAAGCGTAGATATCGCCGCCGAAAAGTCGATCATCGATGAGGTTAGGGGGGCCGAAAAGTTAGGCTCGGAACCTAGTTGCCAGCTCTTTGCCCCAGTTTGGTTTTAATACCAAATTGTGCAAAATAATGTCCAACATATCATTTAACTGAACACAAATGAAGCATACGCCAATAATTATCGGCGTATACTTCATCTGTGACTGATAGTTTATTGATAAACAGTTACCACCCCTCAGGGGGCATAGGATAGGCCATAGGCAATAGGGTTAGGTTAGTTTGTGCGAGATAGTCTGAGTTTCTGAAGCGCTGCTTTCACTACTACTACTACCACCACCACTTACCAGCTCACATAAATTGTATTTATCGTCGTATTAACTCGTGACTGCTCAGCAATTGAGTTCTCTGACTGGTTCGGCAATATTTATAGGAATGCTCACAAAATAACTCTTTTAGTTAGAAACACTTGATCAAATGTTTCCATTGAATATTGAGTAACGGACTCTGCTCAAAAAAAGACTTCGCTATTAAAAATCGGAGGTAATCAGTTTCTCAGAGTTTACTGGCCAGCAACGCCGTGGCGCGGTCGTTATACCCGCTGTAAAATATTGCTGCCGATATTTGCAAGTGGCCATTAGCCAATTTCTTAGCCATAGAGACAATCTGTGCACAACTGGTAGAATACGTCAGAAAACTAATATCGTCGTGAAGAACAGCCTAAACCTACCATACCTTTTTATTCCAATTTTTATTCCAATGAATCAGCTGAGCTTATATTTAATAGAGCTGAAACGAATTATGCCAAACATGTTTCGTGTCTTACCATCATTACATTGCTTTGCATGAGAACTCCGTAACAATAAGTTCATATGTTCACATGGATTGATGAAACAAAATTTCTATGAGTTCTGGAAGCTTTCCAATCATTGATAGATACCAAGTCGATTCTAGGTTTACTTTGCATCCAAGAATACAAACTTCCAAGCGTCAGATTCCTTAAGTAATCCGAAATTGCAAACTTGAACTGCCTGTCATGAAGAACGCACTCACAACATCCTCAAAATGACTTTTTCACCACAACCAAACAACACTCTATGGACAACATGATACAAGTATTTATTTAGTAACAGCTGGGTTGACAAGCGGTGCAGTGCGTCTAATAAATGTTGCCACCTAAGTGCGTATTTCACATATAAGTTCGAACTACGACTGGTGTTGTATGAAGAAGGTGCAAAAGTGGCATGCATTTGGTGCGTGGAAGGTGACGAAATAAATTAAATTTTCTAAAACTCCTAATCAGCGTACGAGTTCCAAGTGTGCCGAATACATCAACAAGTGAAAATAATCAAAAATGAATAATTCGACGGTAGAAAAGCTGTAAGTTTTGGAATGAGGATGAGCCAAAGCATCAAAATCGCCAAGGATTAGTAAGTCATTTTTATAGTATAGGTTAAATATATGGATGTGTCATCCGTCTGGGTTAGCTACCGCATAATAGAGCTTGCTTTGACGGTAGTTGAGATTGATGTCTCTCGATTTTCACTTGTTTGGTCGTATTCCTACGGTCATCCTAAAATGTATCATAGCGTTGACCACGACTATCAACACGTCAATAATTTAGAATTGCTCCTTGAACATCTAGATCTTAGAAACTATCACAAAATAACGATTTAATCTATGTATTTCACTGGGTTATGAATTTTAGAGTGGAAAATGCAGACCACGTCTGCGCACAGCCCAAGCCTAGTCAGCAGAGCAGCGCTCATCGTTACGAGGTAAGCAATCAGGTGCGTCCTGAATCCTACCAAACGAAGACACAGAAGGTGCTAGAAGTCAGTGATATTCACACGTTAGTGCACTTAATGGTATAGAAACTCAAACAAAGATACAAAGCCACGTCCACACTAGTAAGGCACATTGAAAAGCATCACTAGCGAATTTTCGATAGCCTTTCAGTTTTAATCCACAACTTTAGTTTTCAACAACACAGAAAAGTGTTTCGTAAACAGATTGTAAAAATTCAAATTCACTCTCCCATTCAAAAATGAATCACATCGTGTATTAGCTGATGCTCGTCATCAATGCATTTGAGCATGGACGTGGCCTGCAGTTTACAACAAACGCTAAAAAGTGCTGTGACAAAGTGCGGCAACAGGTGAGTGGTGCAGGTGCAGAAGAAGACACTGTGGAGAAATGTGAGACAAGTTAAGGTACCCTGAACGTTCAGCACGGCTGTGTAACTCGTCTCCCTGGCAGGGTTCCGTGCCAGGCAAGTGTAATTGCCCGCATGACGAGGTTCCACGGCTGCTAAAACGATGCTGGAGGTGTAGTCGTCGGGATGAGTCATTGTTATATCATGCATCGTGGGCGACTCCAGAGGCAAGCCATCCTTGAGCCAGCGCAGCGTCAGTGGCGGGTCTCCAAGCGCCACAAGACAGGACACCCGAGCCCGCATGCCCGCGATCACAGTGCCGAATTCGAACGGCCGAATCGCTGGAGGGACTGGCAAATAAAAGATTTTACAACAATCAATACGATAATCTAAAGAAACGAGTTCAAAAAGTCTCTATCGGAAACGAAACAATTTTTTGGAGACGACCTCTGGGAGCTCTGAAAGAGAAATTTACTTTAGGAACCAACATGAGCTTTAGGTCCAGTACCATGGACTAGAAGAACCGATGAATGGGTGGCATCGATGACACCGTCGCTGGAGTGACCGCTGGCCTTGCAGGTGTAGTTACCAGCGTGCTCTGGCTTGAGTTCATCGATGACCAGCGCCAGGACGAATTGCCCAAGGGGTGTGACTGAGACCCCAGGCAGGTCCGTAGCGGCGTGACTGTCGTGAAGCCATGAGAGGTGCACGGGAGGGTCGCCTCGATCCAACACGCACTGCACACCGACGCGGGACCCCACGACCAGCGAGTCCGGTAAACTGAACGGAGCTACGCTGGGGGGCTCTACAGAGATAATGAAATATCCTGTCATAAAATTAATACTCGAGTCACCACTGAGCCTGAGTATTAAAGAGTATTAATACTCGAGCTTGAAATCCCCACTTTTGGGATATTTCGAGCGTCCCCAACCCAATGTTATGTTAATACAATAAACTATGCCATTTTACCCGCCAAATTTCAAAACATTATAGTAGTGTGCACAGTCTAGATAATTACATCTATATTCGGCTACAAGAGAGCAGATGCATCGCTAAATGGGTCTTAATGAAACTATGAATGCTGCCGTTTATTCTCGGAAACCACGTTTGCATCCGTAACCAATTTTTGACAACGGCAGTTGACGTACGCTTTTCATGTTATCCCTCGATTGATAAGAATGTGTAGTGTGTAGATGTAGTTCTCAAAGGCGTTCCATATGGGCTGAGTACCAGCGGAGCTTTCAAAAACGATATCTCAAGAGCAAAATAAGATTCAATAAAGTAACACCTTCAAATATTGCCTTATCAAAGAGTTCATTAATATGTGAAGAGTCGGCTTAAAAATAATTCTTTATTGCAATACGTACATACATACATACATGGTTATTTAGAACATTGATGTATTTCGTTAACGATATAAGCATAAGTGCGCTGCTTCTTGAGGAAATGTTTTTTGATACATCGTATTCAATTTAAATATGATACAGATTACAGGTATACATTTGAATATTGATTTAAATACTGTTAGTGGCTCACGATTGAACATCGTTCTCTTTCGTTTGCTTTCTAACAATCGAGATCACTGTACAGGGTAGTGCATACAGAACTACGGAAGTAATTAAAAAAATGATCAATTTATAAATGTAACATTATACTTTTCAGTAACCACGAATTCTGATACATTAACATCAAAAAGAAAAAAATACGATGATATATTAAAATGACGTCCATTCTTTTCAATCACAACCTCAAATCCGCACCTTGGAACTACACCGGAAATTACACCCGAAATGATTCAAACCGTAGTTTGAATCATTTCCGGTGAATTTCTTCCCGTTAGCGGAATAGCGACGTCATTAAAGCCTTGACTGAGTAGTGATTTCTTGAAAAAGCACTTCCTTCACACGAAAATAACACGGATCATTGGGTTGGGGTCCACCAAACAGGGTGGCCTCATCTCTGTGGACTGCAGAACCGTGGGAGATAATTTCTGCACCAGGCCAGAGTGACATTCGTGGTGTGGACCACGCTCTGTGATCAAGGTCTTTCACTTTGAAGTCGCACGAGTCCCCAAAAGGATGGAATTAAGAAGTAACCAAATTTCGATAAAGTCTCCTTGTTTTCGAAGCGATTAACGGTCTTCGGAACAGTTGATATGGACGCTTTCAGGCACTTTGCAATATTTGAATTTGGTATTCTGGCTCGATCCATTACAATTATGGTTTCACGTTCACTGGTCAACTACATATTAATGTAACAAAAAGGCGAAAAAACGTATCTAGAAAAACAAAATAACATCTATGCATAGAGTTTCCTATTCCAAAAATACCTATTTAGATAGTACGTTTGTAAAATAATAAACGCCTAAAATTTTGTTTGTAAATATATGCCCAACTCCACAGAAAAGCAGTTTGCGACGAGCTACTTTTCAGACGAGGCCGATACTGTCGAGTGCTGGACGGCGCCACTCGGCAGCAGCGACGCGTGCTGTCACCGCAGCCATAAAAACGGAGAAACGCAACGTCGGTCGCAGGGACACCACCCGTGAAAAATGCGGAATGGCAGTCATGGAGCACACAGCAACCGGCGTCAAATGGCGTCAAATCAAGCAGGAACGTGTTCTCAGTATGTATATTATTATTATAGCAGAAAAACAACATCAATTTAAGTTTTCAGGTTCTTGGTCTATTCTGACCGAGAATTAAACGTGTAGGGTTAGTTAAATGATATTTGCTTTCGTGAAACCATTTTTAGTGGTATTTTATCGTTTCGATACAATACGAATAAATCGTCACCATAACAATTCGCACCCCTATGTTAGCGCTAATGTTCTACCGTACCTAGAAAATAACATACAGTGCTAAGTTGTGAAACTTGCCCATACTTTCAACAATACGCATGAGAAAAAGCGCACCAAATTTCACGTTTGTATACATAGCATTAAATAATTTGCAAACATTAATAAAAAACATGAATCAAAAAGTATTCATGAATCAAATATTCAAAAATGTCCAGATTTTCATAACCAAAACTCAAGTGTATACCCTTGCTACTGAATTACTTTCGCCAAACAATTGTTGCAATTTTAAATAGGTTCATACAAAAATGATATAGGAATTGGGTCCATTCTTCCCAGCAGATCGTTCACAGCTCATAGATAATATTTGTGGTGCATCAAAGAGGACCTTCAGTTGTCGACACCTATTTTCGATTAGATTGAAGTCCGGAGACGGTGATGGTCATCCTAAGATGTTGATGTTCGCCTAATTCAACCATTCAGTTGACATTTTAGACCCATATTTCGGGTCCCGTCATGTCGCAACCACCATTTTCGCAAAAGTACAATGAACCGCGTATCTTTTTTCAAGCTTTCCCTTTTAAACTTCCTCGTGAATGATCCAGAAGATTGTCAAAGTTGCTTAAGATAACCCTCGGGTAACAAAGATTTTCAAAATCATTTATTAGCACAAGAATGCATCAACGTTAGCGTAAGTAAAATATTCAATATTCTGCACGTGGCACAGTTGCATGGACGACGACCGAAGAAGGTCTATTTAAAAGCATGACGAACGTTTGCAGGGAAACAACACGTGGATAAAGACGACCAAATTTGTAGGTACATTTGGTGGTCATGGAGCTATCGGGCTACGATGATGTGAAGTGCGTTTGGAGAAAACTTGGAAAAGAAGATAGCTTCCCGAGAAATCATTCGTACAACGTAGCATGCTGTATTACCCCATAACTTTAAATTTTTTTTCCTGAGTCTGGGCAAGGCATGCTACACATTATATACAGACCTACGACAAAAGAGGAATATATAAGAAAAACCCAAAGGAAAAGTAGGACAAAGATGCTCACAACCTTAGACTTGTACGAAGATGGCGGCATCAAAATGACAGCCACCCGCAGTTCAAGGCTAAAGCGGTCACTAAATTATTCAATAAGGGACACATCAACGTTCTAGAATGGCTATCAGTCACCAAACTTCAACCTCATCAAAATTTGTAGCAAGAGCTGGAGAATTGTGTTCATGTAAGACACCTAAAAAAATTTAGCAAGTTGAAAACAATCTGGAAAGGAAAATGAATCCGAAGTCCGCAAGAAAATTGTGCGAACCTTGTGGAAAATTATATGTTTGATAACTGCATCCAGTTCTGTGGAAAGTGTACACAATTAATTACTGGTTATGAAAACCCGTTCGGTATGAAAACTTTTGAATACATAATTTTCCAAAAATGTTTGTAAATTTTTACTGTTTTGTATACAAATCTGAAATTTTGAGGGCCTTTTCTCGTGTGTGCTTTTGGAAGTATGAACAAGTTTCGACGCCCTGAGATGAGCGAGTTCGGAGGAGCAGTAAGAGGTGTAGCGCTAACGTCAGGGTACGAATAATTTCAGCAGGCACCGCATATCTGCAGGATACACAACTATGCCTCTGATCGCCCTGCTTGTTTATAGCACACCCTTCAGTAATAACAGGAGACCATAAATCCGAACCTCATCTCTCAGTAATTATTTGTACAAAACTCACTGATATCGGTAGCACTGAAAGGGTAACAAATATTTAGGACACAATTTCATGACACGGACCTTGCTTTCGGGCTACCCTGTATGAGGGTTCCATCGCATCATGGTCTACGTTCGTTGGGACTAAAATGAATGAATTATTATTTTTGGGATCGATTATTTATTAGGAAACAAAGAAGAGCCATTCGAGGCTCAAATATAAATTTGAAATAGTGACCTAACGGGCTACTGGTGGTCACGCATAATAAGTATTTATAGAGGAAAAATTTGTGGAGGAAAAAATATGGAGAAAAAAGCTTTTAATTCCTAATCATGATAAGTACTGTAACTATGAACATCTTGCACGGTTGCTTGCTTGCTTGCTTTCTTGCTTATGAAGGTGCAGACGAGCTGTCATGTAATTAAATAGGGAGAATAGAGACCAGGATATACTCGTGTGTTCAGAAATAAGAGAGGAAGCTGAATCGTGCATATCCTGGGTACCGAGATATCAAATTTCTAGATGAAATACATGGTGGGCCAGAAGTAACTGACCCTTTTAATTATGATACCATATTTTAATAGGACACCATATTTTAATAAGAATATCATATTTTAATGGGATACCATGTTTTTTATTAGGATACCATAATTTTATTGGATACCGTAAAACTTGGTCTCCCATTTACTCCTCAGCGGCAGGGTCAGTTACTTCAGGGCCACTCGGCATAACGGTAATAATTCTTTGATAAACGAGTTTTTCCTCTATAAAACACTAATAGACACACCCCGCCAAAAAAGTCGGGACAAATGATGTTCATTTCTTAAAATGCCTTCTTAAATACGGTAAGTCTGACATGAAATATTGTTATATGCAGTATCACTGATACGGACTGCGTTCTCTGACAGTCTCGCTGATTGGTTAGAAATATGGACCCGGGAATTTCCTCCTATCTAAATCCTTAAAATCGTAGCAAAGAGACGGACGGACCAAGCAAGCAACACTGGGTTATTACTATACATACAGTGGGATAAACAGGTTATGACTAACAGTACCGGGAATCCCAGATGCTCAATGAATAGAACTTCCGCACTCTGAGCCTCTAATGTTTATAAGCGCCTGTAATTACCAGTCGGATCTGAGAAACTTGAAATGCTAGAAAAAGGAAAAAGGTTCACAAGCGCCTCAGATCATACCACAGAGAGGAAACAAGAGACCAGTCTATGCCATAATAGAAGCGGCGCGTCCGTCCACCAGCCCGACGCCTTGAGTGATTAGATAAGAGAAAATTTGGTTCCAGCTCCATACATCTATTTAATTTCTTTAATGCCTCCTCAATACTTCAAGACGAAAATCAATGCCAGATGAATTCTTTTGTATCTGTTGTACCATTTCATTGTTGCCTCTAATGGGCAATTATGAATAAAATATTTTTAAAAATCACGTGCTGGGAAACAATATTTTGGTATTTATAATACCGTCCACTTCACATACATTGTTCCTAATCATAAAATCTCGAGTCCTTACCCATAATTAGCGACACTGTGTCAGAAAAGGCAGTCCGTATCAGTGATACTGAAAATAGCATCTTTTTACGTAAAACGACATAAATAAAAGGGCATCTTGAGGAATAATCATCGTCATTTGTCCCGAAACTGTCGTGGCGGGGACGTAAACTAGTACTTCATAATGAAAATAATGATAAAAATTTAAACAATCACAAAGACCCCACTTGATCAATCAAGACGAAGGAATGAATCAGTAGAACAGAGAACAATCCGTCTTCCTTAAAGTTTTGTTCCCTAAATAGGTGATTAATTAAGAAAATGACCCCAACGATCTCGAGTAGTTTAGTACACCCATACTACTAGAACTCTGACGTCGCTGATTTTTGGACACCGTGAACACCAGCTTGCATGTATTAAACCGGGGTACTAGAGACTTGGATATGCAATCAAAAATAAAAGCGATGAAGCTACTTCATAATTTTCATATTATTGAAGGAAAAGTTTAAATTTCCACGCCAGAATCGTACTATATTCGAATTCTTCGCAAGACAAAAAAATGCACAGGTTAGGATCAACAGTATCGTGGATACGCGATGCTACATGAACAGAGCAACTGCGGTTTGAGCCTCAACTGCGTGTGGAAGTCCTCATGTCATTTGGAATTTGAACAGCAGCTCTGGACAAACGAAAAGATAAGAATTGAAAATAAATTGTCGATTGATATGACCCAACGAGTTACGAGTAACGAAAAAACATGAATGCTCTTATTTTTTTTGGCAAAATACTAGTGGAATTAGGCAAAACCTAGCTTTTACCCTCAATATCAATTAATTTATTTTTTCCAAAATTAAGGCAAAGGATATTTCTTCGAAATATCGCTAGACTTCTTTTGCTAAATTCCATTCACACTTTATTTTATAATAAAAACATTCACTGCTAAGAGAAGCCACCGAGGGATATCTTCTTTCTCTCTCTCTCCCTCACGGCCGAGAATTCATAAGAACGTATTATCCCGCGTGATGTGTTTATAGAGTTTTAGTAAATTACAGGCAAAAAGCTCGAAAGTGCTAAAGCTTTGAGGAGGGAAATTTTCATTCGCGAAAAGCAACGACTGCAGCCAACAGTTCGCTGGCAATTTTGGCTGAACAAGAATGTTAATAGAGCGCGTGCTCATGAGGCGCGGCCCAGAGAGCAAAGTCTCATCGCATCAACAATGACGTGAACGTGAAAGGACTAGGAATAGAAAGTTTGTAAATATCAGAGAGTCACTCCGTTATTAGTTCGTTATCATCTGAATGAGAAGGAAGAGTTAAAGATCATGCCACTGAGAACATTATATGTCCTACAAAATGCAACTTATTTACGTTAAATCATTCCGACGACAAAGTTATTACAGTCCATCAATTCCGGTAAAGTCACTGTTTACGAGACGTAATGTTTAGACTTATTCTTCAAAGCTTTGTATACCTGAAACATTTCACCTATCGAGAAAAATTTGATCAATAGTTACTAAGCTCAACGTTAGTACGATTCCTTCGACGCAGCTCTGCTGTAGGTTTGATTCCTAACTCACTATCTATGATTAGCGGCAAAGGTAGTACCACACTCTCTGATGTTGAACAGTTGTACTTATTTCTTGGCATCTAACATTCACGGCACAAAAACGCTCATAACACTAACCGAAGCTTTAGGTTAAGCTACCCTCTCGCAATGTAAAAACTGTTTAACATGAGAGGCGAAAACCTCAGAGGGATGTTAGCTCGAATTAATTTCAACACCATCATGTAAGGTTATAAATTCCTACTCAGATTTCTAATGTTTCAAATTGGTGAAAATGAATCATAAGGAATACTGATTTCCATGTAGTCCATGCCTTATCGAAATAAAAAAATCATTTATTCGGCAGCCATCTTGACAGTGCGCTGAATGGTGGTATAGTCCACTAAACCACCCCGAGTTCGTTACATACGTCGTGCTCGTGAAATTCGTGCATCGTGACACGGTACGTAGAGAGGGTCGAGGAGACAAGTTCCTCATTTAAGCGAACAAATTCTCCCATAAATCAGCATGACTATGATCGCCATTTAAAACACGGGTATAGCATACCAAAGAGAACATGTCTATAAGATCAACTATTTTCCCAATTTCACAGCCTATCCGTCAATTCTTACTCCCTGAATTTTATCAGAATTGTACAAAAAACCATACGATGGTTTTGGTTAATAATTAATCCAACGTGCTGATCGCCACTTACGCGCTCAGCGATAGGCTAGTGAACTAATAATCACAACTGAAGACTCAACGTGACATCCACACCTATTTTTAAAGTCGTAGTCTTAATAATGGAGAAAACAATGTCATCAACACTTGTAAGTGACAGATTTTCGGAATCAACAATTTTCATTGTTTTATCTTTGCACTTAGTAGAATTTGGAAAAGATTCGAATTTTGTCATAATTTTGCAGTTTATCCTACGTATTAAAGAATCTAGGTTACAAAATACCATCTTTGCACTGTAATTACTATTTAAGAGATATTATCTCTCTTCACTTTTAGTGCTTAAGAGCGAATTAAGAATCACGATTCGAAGTTTTAACGTAACTTCCACACGTAATATTTAGATTGTAGTCGTGCAAATTCTAATTAAAAGTTCCCTCGAGATTTTCCTGTTTTAATTTTAAGGCTGTGATTTTACTAATTGAAAAACTGAATACGAGCTATTATAGTAGCGTGGAGTGATTATAATCAGTTACGAGTACAGCAGTTATAACACGAGCTCTGGTTCTCAATTACAGTTCCATTAACATCTTGTCATTCATGAAGAGAAATATCCCAATGCACATGAAGTGAAAGAATTACTGTTCATGAGCAGCGCGCAAGTTCTTTACTGACACTCGGTGAAGTGGGTCACGTCAACAACGGGTTGGACCCATCTCATGCGACATTAAGTAAGATGTCCGGAGCACTTGAATAAGATGTCCCAAGTACTTGAGTAAGTAAGATGTCCGGAGCACTTGAGTAAGATGTCCGGAGCACTTGAGTAAGATGTCCGGAACACTTGAGTAAGATGTCTGGAGCACTTGAGTAAGATGTCCGTAGCACTTGAGTAAGATGTCCACAGCACTTGAGTAAGATGTCCGGAGCACTTGAGTAAGAGCGCACTGAGAACGTTCTAGTTTCTACTGATGAAACTCGCATACTATTCCTGGCTCGGTCAGAGGATTTTTTTCATAATACGACTTTCCTGTTCACCGAAGACGAAAGGATTAAGGACAACTGGCAACTGCTATACATATCTCCAACGACAACAGTGATTCTCGAAACCTGATTGGTGCGAGAGAGGGTACTGTAACAGGGAGCACAGGTGCTGCTACACTGAGCGGAAGAGGAATTTTAACACAACATATTTTTTAGTCCGTGAATACAATGCGAACTGAAATAACTTAAAAAAATAAATAAACAACCATTTCCCAACTTCAAAGATATTATCACATTTGCACCAATTGATCGATACAGGAATGCAAGTCTTGTGACACTACATAGTGTATCAAGTAATTCAATGATGAACTATTGTCAATAACAGTCTTTAATAGCGCATTATTTGAATGAAATGTGGTGCGCCCACCATCCTTATGTAGAAGTGCACTGTCTGGGAAATGACTCGCACGCGGCTATTGATAATTTCATTTCATATAAAGACTATCTTCCTGCCCAGTAAATCCCCCTTCAAAAATTGTTAGACAAATGATAATCTTTTCCTACACATTTTGTGTACGTAAAAACAATAACACAAGTTCGAAGGTATCTCACCGACGATGTCGAGGTGCATGGTCTGCGTGGCGGTGTTGCCCTGCTTGTCGGACGCCGTGCAGGTGTAGGCCCCTCGGTCCTCCTTCTGCGACACCAGCCTGATGGAGAGCACTCCTGCCGCACTCACTTCCTGGCGACGGTTGTTCGGCAGAACTCGACCTTCTGATGAGAGAAATTCACCTGAGCATTAACTATGATTTAATAACGCTTCAACGCAAAATAAGAACTTTAACTCTGAAACCGTGAAAACTGATCAAAAGGAGACCTTCTTGCTGGTTGACATAGGTGCGAAAACATTTACAGGGATGGATGAAAAATTCTCATGTCAACCATACTCAGAAAATATGATTTCAACTTCAAAGTTTAAAGAGGTGTCGTAGGGGTGTGGACGAACGTCACTGCCTTAGTTGTCTTAGTGTGCCAGTGGAAACACGCCATAGTTCGGACGTGAATTGCCGCTCTGATATGCATAAGAATTCCTGACATAAAAATTCTGTAAGTATCCTTGGTGGAACGTGGAAGAATGAATCTTTCAACAAAATAAATCAAGTCGTACTACACATAAACACTATTCACGAATGCTTGTCAGAAATTTGCAAAACAAATAAGACCATATTTTATATCACTTCTTCTGACCCTGATAAAAACTCGGGAAGAATATCGAAGAACAATATTGATATGACGGATTACATTGTACTAACATCGGTGTACTAGTGAAGAACTACAGGAATACATACTTGCCACAACATTAACCATCTGTATTTCTCAAAAAATTATTTTACGAACTATTTTTGGGCTGCAAGTATAACACCAAATATTATTAATCATATCAGTTCTGTTTCCTTTTATTTTTGCAAAGAGTTATTAAACTTAAATAAAAAATTAGTCAATCCATCTTGCAAATTTCGCGATTTAAGTAAATTGATATTTAGAAGTTTATCAAATATCGAAATTGAAGTTAGCTGAACACTTCTCTTCTCCATGTATCTTAACTTATATTAAAAAAAAACTTATCAACTGAAAACAGATCAGCAGCATCTACAGACTCCTAGAGTTCCTGATGTTTTGTGGAGACTTCGGAAAATCCTCCATCGAGACAATAATATGAGCCTTGAAGCGCACATCACACAGGTCTGTTGACTTCACATTGTCCAGAGCTGCGGGTGACGCTAGCTCGCTGTCGAATGGACTTCAGAACTCAGCGTTGATGCAATATTGATGTAATCGCTCTTCAGGAGAGTGATACAAATAATATCGCAAAATAGCTCCCATGAAAGTCGAGCGTTCGCGTGCGGCAGTCAATTGTCCCTACACAACTTGTTGTAATAACGTCCTTAATACACGCGAAGTACAAGTCGGTAAGATGCAAGAGGTCGTCTTGTCCTTACTGAAATAAAATTGAAAAACTGTTCAAAATGTTTTATGATATTCCAAAACGCAAACAATGAAAATTAGCTGCACCTTAGCTTCTCAAGACAACTCTGACACTTTTGTGCAGAGCATCGGCGGGGTCTTGGACTTGTATTTTTATTAACCTAGATTTAAATATGGGGTGAAACAGAATTCAGCCGGTTAATGTTTTTCCATTTTTAAAAGACAATGAACTAATATTTTTGAACCGTTAGGTACAACTTAGTAGTAAATAATGCACTATACCATCCTCAACAATTCAACGCGATTACATACGTTTTGAATTGCATGTCGGAGTCAAGATGCAAATCTATTACAGACATCACATAGCTGTTCTTGTGAAATAAAGCCCATTCTTTACGCAGTTTCGATCTTACAAGGCGTCGAGTGATGTGCGAGGATTGCTTGCGTCTTATGATCCTTAGACGCAGACCAGTGAGAAAAATACAACTGGTTGTCATCGGGACCTCTCGAAAGCCGTTCATTCATGCCCATGAAGGATGTAATGCTTTAATGAATCCGTTCCTCAAATAATTTTGAGTCGCGTGATGGCGCTTAACGCTCCACTTGCCAGCAGGTCCAATGATGTACAAAATTCTGCTGGAGAAATATAGATTGAACTATGGTCGGCCCTTGTTTACCGCTTTACTGGCTGGCTAGTGACCCGACTGAGACAAGAAGTCGGGTCCGTGCAAATTGACCAGGAGTCAGAACACGAACCTTGTGCTGAGATGCAACCTTATCCGCTATTGATGCGCTAACGTGAAATTTCGAGCCGCAGTATTTCGTAAATCTCCAAGTGTTGGACCAACGTCGCATGCCGTCGTCTATTTCTCTATCAACTAGAGTTCCGGCCTTGAAGGAGGAAGAAGGTGGTTCCCATAACGGGCGACTGTTGTTGTCCTTCTTCTGGTACACCGACCCATTGAAAATTCTTCGGCGTCCTAAGTGGTGACCAGAGGGGGCGCGCGCCACCATCCAGTTGCTTTCATTGTCCCTTGCTATTTTTGACAAGAAATGGATGACCCCGTAAGATCCAGCCCTAATTTCAACGACTCCTCCAAGTTTTGTACTTAAACATAATTTATGTTCTAGGATAGTTTAACCTGGATTACCTTCAATAAGATGCTAATTTTACTCTAATTTATCTTCACAGATGTCTGTGTTCGCGCCGGGCGTGGAAAGAGAGTCGGAATTGTTTCCGAATGAATAAACTTGAAAATAAGTGGGGAAGAGAAAACCCTCTGTATTGAAATTTTAAAGTTTATTTTATATCGTCCTTTTTAAGCAATGAATATAGATAAAGGTAAACTGATCCTATGTGGTAATCGAATACACTGGACAAATCTCCAGTTCAATAACAAATATTTTGATAAATGGATCCATTTCAATTTTTCACTAGATTATTCAGCTGTATTTATGTTTGGGTTCGGCTGATTTTTCGTGAATACCATTGTCATTTGAGATGGTGGTGGCACAAATAAAAAAAATTTCCGAGAAAAATATAAGCTTCAAAGGAACTAAAAAGTAATTGGTGAAATACATTTGTTTTGACAAATCAAGGGCTAATCCTTATAGAGGACCTTCGGTGAACTTTGAAATTACTTTTCACCCCATCAAAACTTTCCGCCTATGGAAACCATGGAAAAAATAGGCTTTAATCCCATGCGCAGCGCTCAATAATACTGATAAAGATACTAACCTTATTGCCATTGTTGGTATCGTAGGCGGTTACGTGTGATAAAAATGTGGAATGGAATTCGCACATTATCTACCATTACGCATACTTGTATTTGAACTAACGGACCATGATTACAAAGAATGTTACAGATTGCCTAAAATACAATGGAAATACCACGGTGAAATCGCACTGCAAGACCAAATTCTTGAAACGGCCATTATTTTTTGAACAATATAGTAGTACTCGGGGAAATATGAATCATTCATCTGTGATTGAAATTTACTACCAATTATCGTTTGAAAAATTTCAGCGAGAAACGGCTAAATAATGCAATTATCAATTACGAAAAAGTTTACGAAGGTAATCATAACCTGAAATGAATAGATAATAATTCAGCTGTTTGCACGAGGCATTATCTAAGCTAATCGTCGTAAGTGGCAGCTGACGAATTACTGCAGCGTAGAGTGAAGGCAAAGTACAAATCAAAATTGCTTCTCCGATTTGAGTGTGAGCAAAACATTCGAGAATAAATGTGTACTGCTCAGATACGTGCGATAAGTAACTCTATAAAGGCCTGAATAGCGAGTTTCTAGCACAGTTTACGCACAGTTGACAGGGGCTCAACATCAGCCGGTCACATTTGAAATTAAACCACGGAACTGTGGAAATAATGAAGCATTATTAGCCATGAAAAATATCCTGAAGTCAATATCCCTCTAGTAGGGTTATGGACACTGGAATTTAATATGGTTAAATGAATACCTGGCTCCGACACGTGTCAAAGCTTCAGAGAGTACACCTAAATTATTTGTTTCAGGTTTATGACACAAATTCTGCGTGTGATATAGTGAAACCGACGCTCGGCAGAACTGCTTTAATTGATCGCGATGTCAAGAATCGTCCCAATAATAAATGGCTAAACTTAACAAACGTCCGGGATTGGATGTTACTACCATTCTCATAATTCTAGAAGCAAAAACGGCATAATACATTTAAGTTCAGCGATTCAAACATACATACTGCATATATTGATCAGACACTTTACTCAATATTCCATTATGTGAGACATTATTATGCTGATCTGTTTCTGAACAATATCTTGAATTCAACATTTTGTACGCATAAAAAGAATACTCATCAAATTACTTCTCTTTGCTGGCTATCTTTTGCAGTGAGAGAAAATGTTAGTGACCATAATTTTGTGTCTTCATGCAATTTTACCGTGAAAGAAAATGTTAGTGACCAAAATTTTGTGACTTCATACAATTTTGCAGTAAGAGAAAATGTTAATGACCATAATTTTGAGACTTCATGCAATTTTATTGATTCGTGGGGTCAGACAATATTCAGTAGGTAACATTTTCAAGCGAAGAAATCTAATTTTTTACAAATTTTGAGTACAAACTTGGTAGTATGAGAAAAAACTCATCTCTTAGCGACAATTAAAGATGAAGAATTGCCCAACTTTCATGTCATGGTTAAACAAGTTTTGAAACAGCGAGGTTCTTCAGAAGGGATGTAGGAACAATAACGAAAATTTTCGAAAATATGAATTTCATTGCAGCAAAAAACTCGCAGTGCAAACGGCAAATCAATATTTAACCCACATCAGAAAAGAAAGATTGCAATGGTGGTGAAACAAAGCCTCTTCAGATCAATAAGGCCATCTTCCAAGAGGCAAAGTGCAGCATGACAGGCGCTGCAGAATTCTCAGAAATGTCGGAAAGTTAAAAACCAAAAGTTATACCTCGTCTATCGGAAAAAACATTATTGTAATAGAGTATCGTGAGCTGAGAAGTACCTGAAAACTAATTTTTTGCAAGTTATATTTACAGATGAGCGTTGGGCTACTTTGGACGGTCCTATGCCCATAGGATGGATGATATTAGATGGTCAGATCGCTCTTTCTAGGTTCAAGCGCCAGCACGGAGGCGGATGTGAGATGCTCTGGTCCACCATTGTCGGAGACTGGTTAGCTGGACCGTTTCGAATTCCAGAAGGAGTAAAGTTGAACTCGGTCCTATAGGGATCTCCTGAATCAGCGTTTTTCCCTTGGTGTCGCTCCCAAACCAGGAGCTCCAAGTAGAAGAGCTTTTTTACGCATGATAATGCTCCTACACGTGCTTCAAGGCCTACGAAGAAATATTTTGCCATCAACATTTTGCACGAGAACGATCGACGGAGTGGCTTCCGTGCTCACAGGACATCAATTGCACTAAGAATCTTTGGAGCATCGTCTTATCTAAGGTAAGTCGTGGCGGTAAGCAGGACACAAGCAAAGTTAAAATCAGGATTACAATTTGAAGAAACTCCAGGAACATTGTTCAATGGGTCATAATTACCTCACAATCGACCACATCAATGAAAAATCATTCTGAGAAAGTTCTGCACGGACGAGGAGCCAATATTCTTGCACAATTGGTGTTTTGGATTACATACAATTTATTTATATAGGTTTTGTGGTATTTCAGACGTTCGATTTGGTCTGTTTTAAAAAAATATATACAAATTTACATAACAGTACTATACTAAATATAAATATAATTATTTCGATGACGTTGAGGAACTATGAAGATAGGAGAGGATTATTTCAATACGAGTACGTGATAAGAATTATCATTTTATCACCGAAAACAAGAATTATAACTTTCACATTCAAACATTTCCTTTATCGTCCCTATACAACCAATTTGCATAACATCATGTGATGAAGTGTAAATATACCTAGAAAGGGAGAAGTTTAAACTTCAGTACGCATCACAGTGCGAACAAACTATCCAGTGAAATTTTCATGCAACAGTCATCTCGGACGTCTCAATCCTAGCATAAAACATACCTTAATTGAGCATCGTAAGATCTCGAGCAGATTCGTACGATGAGCACAGGCGTAAGAATATGCAGGAAGAATTCAAACGCCTCAACTTACCCTCATATGGCCAACTCGGCACAGAACAGCGCAATTGATTACACTTATATAGTCACTAGTTATGATTGAGGACGAAGGGAAAGGACTGTTCATAAAACAGTGCCAACATTATTTCAACAGTTTCAAACCAGCAAGAAAATTTTTTTAAATGGAATCCAGAACGCATTAAGGTACAAGATTTTCTCAAACGAAAAGTGATCTTTATAATGTATCCTTTGATGGATCAAGTGCCAACAAAGTTATTTTGAACGATGGCAAAACGTCCACTCATAACAGTTACTGACAAATAACTAAAGTTAACTTGGTTGTGAACTAACCTGCAGCCCACGTGATAACCTTGATAGGGTTGTGAACTAACCTTTGGCCCACGTGATGGCCTAGATGGGGTTGTGAACTAACCTTTGGCCCACGTGATGGCCTCGATGGGGTAGCCAGCGACGGGGCAGCGGACCCTGAAGGTCTCCCCAGCGACGGCAGTCACGCTGCCCAGCGGCCGCACGTGAGGAGGGCCTGATCACGCCAGATTAATTTTTTTTTAATATTCCCAGCATAATTGGCATACAGTAGGTCACTGGGGTATCAATGTCTAATATATTACTAACGCGCGACTGAAGTGAGATTGCGGGGTCTAAGCTTCTTTTTCCTAGGGAAGCACTCTGTAGTTCAGCGATAATCCGTTATCTCCCCCTGGAATCGATCCCTCACTGAAACACGTCATCAGCGCACCATGGAGCCCCTTTTTAAGCTCACTTATGAAGTTTTGGACGAGTACGTTACATCGAAAATTAGTTTTGGGTTGTTACCAAAGTTATGAAGAATATTTTTTCAAAATTTAAAACCCTACTCTTGTCTTTACATTATTTTAAGACCATTACAGCTGAGTATTTTGTTCAGAAAGTAGATTTGACGATATACATATGTATAAGGTTTAGGTAATATTGAGATAAAGTATCAAAGGTAGGGGTAAATTAAAGATATACATTTTTTTTCAGCGAACCGTACATCCATGGTGCGACAATCATTAAACATGAACGACAGCAAGAAAATAAATCCAGTAATTACTTTCCAATATTTTTTTCTCGTAACTGAACTAAGTCTATTTCATGCGTTTGGCAACAACATGCAAGGATCAGTTTTAGTACGAGTTACAGCGTACTAGTTCGTCTCTGATGTGATTTTGTGAATGTTCAGTATGAAGAATTAGACCAATACGCAGAAGCAATCATAGAAAATATTATGGTTTTCATGTCAGAATATGAACAAGCAGTCAAGAACTATAGCCAACCACAGAATTTTTTCTAACAAAATGGCAATAACAGGTTACGAACAGAAAAAATTCTAACAAGCGTTGCCAGCAACAGGTAAATAATAATGAATACAGGTATACTGGTGCATTTGCAACAAGCGAACAAATGCGCAAATCGCAGTACGTCCCAGCAACAGCTTAGCGATATTGTGCAGTGAGGAGTCCTTCATCAACCTTACGTTAGCGACACTAAAAAATGAGTGGTCAGTTACGAAATATTCCCACACTTATTCAATGTACAGAACAACTGCTGCCGTGATACGATAAAATTAACGTAGTTTAGCTCAAATTATTATTTTTTCTTTCAACACTAAGATGAACACGCACACAACTGTATAAAATGCAAACTACTGCTTACGTAATATTTCGTTCATCAAAAAAATTAGTCGGTTCCTTTTTAGGCAAGCCCTTGACACCCGAAAGGACCATATGATCCTGTTTCACAAAGATGCAGTAAGTTTTTTGTACAAAGCTAAAAGCAGCCTTACAGCACGTGCATGTAAGACTGCAGTTAGTTCCTCGCAAAAGCTAAATGCAGCCTTAGCACGAAAATAATTTGGTTGCCAAAGGGTCGAGACGCACCGTAGACGTTGAGAGGCGCCTCGTGGGCCACAGAAGACGCGGTGTTCGAGGCCGTACACGCGTAGTGACCTCCGTCCTCCACGCGCACGCTGCTGATGTTCACGTGGCCCACCACGTCGCCCAGTCCGCTCACGTGCTGGCCCACCAACATCCTGCAATCGCGAGGGAAAACAAAGTTTACTCATCTAGCGCATAAGATCTGACAAAATGGTTCAATGAATAGAAGTGAAATGTATTAGGGTGATTACGCGCTCCGTTTTCAGGTGAGGAAAGTAAGGTTCGACTCCCTCATGACCGGACCGATTTTCGAGGAATTACGGAGGTCTCGCCTTTGGAAAGGCAGCTCAAACCCCATATTCCTCATATCACTCAAGCGTCAGTAATTATAAGGCCATTAAAATCAAATGTTGTGCTGCATGTCACCTCTGTTGGAGCAAATGATCGTCTGCTTTCTTTCTATAAATCAAAATGAGGACCTAGAATTTCATATTTGTTGTCGATAAAATTTCTAGATGATGAAGTTGTCCCCCAAATGTTCCTTTAATTTAGTGTCAAAGATGACGTCGTACATGGAACTTCCATTCATGACCTATTTTGAGTACAAAATTAGAGACTAAAGAGCAATCTTTATTTAGTCCGAGTGCTATATTTTGTTAATTTTAATCTAACATCGACGTATTTTTATGTATAAAAACGATCTTTTTAACGCCCAAAAATGCGTCGATTTTTATGTGAGTGCTTGATAGAGTGCAGCGTTGGCAGGGCTGAGCTTTAGACTTCATCTGATGTAGGACTGGCTCCTCATCTGATCATTCTACACCATGCCATGCATTTATTCCACTCTCTATCGTAATAAACAAAGTAAGAGGCGAAATTTCAAATTTCTATCCAAAAATTTAAAGCTTTCAACTCTCTGTGACGCAAAGAATGAGCCAAACCTGAAAATGTTAGTCCCTGATCATATTAATATATAAACCTAATGTCAATACAAACAATAGGGGTTCTAAATTACACATAACTCTAAGCTGATGACATGCAAGGAGTTTGGTGCCTGCGATTAGGCATCAGAATGTGTTCATGAATGCAAGAAAATTTAGTTTGAGCGCGAGAGACAAATATACGTTTTCTCTTTACTAGTTTCGGTATATTTTAGTTCCGGCTTTCTCTGATTTCAGCGCTGAAATTGTCTTTTTCTTCTAAGCCGATTGCGATGAAATGTTCCTTCTTACTTTACTTCATCCCTATTTCTTACGACCAAGATTCGGCAGAAATTCATCAATTAGCTCTGCATAATTCTCTGCTACAACATTACCGAGCACAGACTCTGAGAATGAGCAGGAGGATGTACGACACATTATCACACACGTCAAGCTTGTACCTACGTTCATAGTAAGCTCGGCTATATTTTGTACGCTGAAAGTAAAACTTAGGTTCAGTTGACTCACTTTCTGAGTGTTTCGCTTGCCCTGAAGTTATTTAACTTTTGTGGAGCTACTTGACCCAGTTTTCCGCGCAGCGGATCTGGACGACTCACTTTATATCCCCGGCGACAACCGTAATAGTCGCGGGTAATAGCAACCAATATTTCATTCAACCCACATAGCCGCCTACAGCAGGGGTCCTCAATCTCTTTTCGTCGCGGCCGGTCACCCTATAAAATGTCGCAGCACCGAGCATTGCGGTCTCGACCGTCGCTGGGTGGTACATCAACACGTTGAATCCGATTCTCCACACAGGTAAAATTACATGTCGACAAATATCTCTACTGTGAATTTCAAAATAAAGGACTTTGGTTTCACAAATTTGGTTACTCTATTAATTTTCTTTCTAATCAGAACTAGCTTATTGGATTGATGAACACAAATTTGAAGAAAACTCGAAAATTTGCATTATACATGATAGTGCTTTGGTTAGATTAGGTTAGGTTAGATGATCGCGTGTACCATATATGACCCTCTTCGGAATCAACGTGTTAACGTCACAAGTACCAGGTGGCTATTTAATGTATCCGACTCTACCTCCGCCATCAGACAATCTGAACTAGCGGGGCCGATATCGTTATATAGATATCGTTATGTTGCTACACCAAAAGCTTTGTTGACATCAGTTTGCATGTTTTTTTTACGAGAAATCATTCTACAATTTTACATATTTTTACAGAAAAATTTTAAACAATACAAAGTTTAAATGAAATGTAAATTACAAAAATACTGAGAGTTTATTCGATTAAAAATTCAATAAGTCGGCATCCTGCACGGCATCACGGTTAGGTTAGGGTTAGGTAAGGTTTGGCTTGGTTAAGTTAGGTTAGGGTAGGTTAGTTAGGATAGGTTTGTTTCGATTATTTGACTTATGGGAATGTCGAATTCTGATCGGTAGAGCTTGTGAAAATGTGGCCCTAATTAGTGTACCCTGTGCTCGATCAGGCTGTCTTCATATGTGAACGCTTCGAATATCTTTCCATATATTTTTTCTATGCGTTGATGCGATTGAGAAATTAGTTTACGCAACTCCCAAAAATCCTGTTCAATAATGCTAACATAAATGTTGTACGATGAATAGAACGCCCATTACACGATGCCGACTTAAAGTAAATATAAACCATGAATTTTAGGATAAAAATTTCCCAATGTTTTCCTCAGCTAGCAGTATATTAAAAATTTGTATCATTTATAGTTATGATGACAACGAGCTAGCAAATTTTTGTACGGAAAAAATGATAATCGGCCTCGCGTTTTCGGATTATGACCCCGTGGACGACACATTGAATTACTTCGCAGGTACAAATGTACACCTACGTCAAATTATCGCACGCTATCTCAGTTTCCAATACGTACTGATCTCATCCAATGAGTGGCTTCATCGGTAAAAATACGGTAACTAGGGTCATAACAACTTAAATTCAGAGCCAGCTCAGCACTGTGAGACACGACAACCGAACTATTGTTTTCCTGTGTAGAGAAAATATCTCTAAGGGAGAAATTGCCGGTCGCCTCGGCAACGCTGCATCGGCCGTATATAGAACTAAACATGCGAATCAGACCAAAGTTTCTCAACACACAAGTACTGATAATACTGCTTAATATGAAACTAAGAGTATAATGGTACGTAGGTCCTACCACAGCAATTGGGACCAGCCCCCTCACTTTAATAACGCATCTTAAAAAGAGGTAAAATGTTGACACATCTATTGCTGCGCCAGGCTACAGGAAGTGTTCGTTCTTTTCGCTCCTTGTGACATGCAAAAAGCATTGCACTACAATAATGTTTGAAGTTTAACGAACACACAAAACACAATCTCTACAATAAAAAATTAAAACATAATGGTCAAAGATAAAACCGGAACAAATTTTAGCCCACAGTCGATCCCTATTTTTAGTGAGCATTGGTAAAAAGTTTAATTTATAAGCTCGACCATAGATATAAATTTGTATTTACATCAAAAAGGACAAGCAATCGCGTTCACACGAGCGCCATCTGAAAGCCGAGGCAGCTCAAGTTTGAATATGGATTAGAAAAGTAAGGACGATGCCAATAGTTCATCGGTATGAGCTGGGTCCGTAATAGGCCTGCTGAAAGCAAGCATTAAAACTTCTGCAATTGAGTGAGTCAGCAGGAGCACTTCGAGCTCTCAAAGTTTATGGACAACCACACACCAGGAGCCTCTTCTAAACCGCTCAAGTCGTGGAATCTCTAATTTACAGAAATGGAATGACTGACAAGAAGGGTCGTGCATTCTATGCTATTCCATTAGCAGTTGCTCAATTCAATGAAAGTACTGAAGAATAAAGGTGAATATTAGCGCATACTGAATAGTCTCCTAAATTTCCTAACACATCGTGTACACGGAAATAAGAAAAGTTACCAAAAAATATATACATACGAGTATACACAAAAACAGGAAACGAATTTTCCAACACATAAATTGCATTCCTCTCCGTACTCTGCTAATTTTCCGGCTTGAGAAAGAAGACGGTGAAGAGCGTCAACATGGCCCTTAGCATTTTAAAGGTCTCGCAAATAAATTGAAGGTGATTTTATCAGTGCAGGCTGCAGATGACAAGCTCCGCAGAATTTGTTGTCCATTCAGGCTATGAAAGCGCGCTCCCATGTTGATTACAGGCACGCCTGCAATATACCTGCGCCGCCGCCTTATGATGACACATTGTACTCAGGCCTCTTCAAGCGATGGCACCGGTGAATGCTCTAATACGATGGGGTATTTTTTTAGACAATCTCCATCAACACGTAATATCCGGAAGACTTCCGATATTAATTGCTGATCAAGCGTTTTTAAGGCAGAGAACGTCACGGCAATCGAGCGGAGTCGGGAACAAATATTAGAACATTGATGTTGGATCAGGGTGACGATATTGCTCCATGTATTAAAAGAACCCTATTTTAACATCAGTAGCTGAAAATTTTTGCCACCAAAGATGATAGTAGAGTCGAACGTTGAATCGAGACACTGCAGGTGCGGGACATTTCGTCAGTTTTGCAGTTTGAGATAAATGCTGTACAAAATTGCGATTAATGCCAACTGAAGAAACTAAGACTGGAACTAAGACTAAGACTGGAACTAAGTAGAAAATCTTGCTTGAAATATAATTGAGTAATATGGTATGCGTACAAATGGTAACTAGGCTTGAGGCCTCATCTCCTGAACAAGGCTCGTTTGGCCTATTGAATATAAGACTGACAAATATAACTATATAAGGCAGAAATGACTAACGTCATAAACGACACATAAAGAAAATTCGGCGATGTATATTTCATACTAACAGGGAAATTTGAAAATTTGTTCGCTGATTTTAGGGAACAGATAATCGTATCATGAGTATTTTATGGAACACATTATTGTATCATCAGTATCTTATGGAACACATAACTGTATCATCAGTATTTTAGGGAGCACATTACTGTATCATCAGTATTTTAGGGAATACATTATTGTTAATTAGTGTTTTAGTAAACGCATTAATGTTCCATCAGTATCTTAGAGAACACATTATTTTATCATCAATATTTCAGTGAATACATTGATATGGCTTAAGATTTTGGGGAACACATTATTGTATCATCAGAACATGAACACATTATTGTATCATCATTTTTTCAAGAAACAGGTAATTGTATCATGAGTATTTTGGGGAACACATTAATATATCGTCAGATTTTAGGGAACACATTATTATATCACGAGTATTTGAATTGAAATTCAAGCGAAAAAGTGGACGATTGAAATGGAAAAATTACTACCTGTAACTACAATATATAAAATAAGTAAATTGTCAAGTGACGATACTGCAATCATTAATACGAGTATTGCATTTAAAAAACAAGCAAAATCAGAGGTGATATTTGATGAATGTCACAGCTTTTGACAGTAGGTAAATCAAGTTTTTAACAAATCAATCGAAGAAAGTTACATTTTTTGTTAACATATATATTAACAAAATACTGATGAATTTTGAGGTTTACCGAGCAGCCTACAAGGAGATTCTAAGTCGAACTATAAATATCATTGATAGATAAATATGTGTTCTTCTAGCTGGTATATGTATGATAGTTAAGATAACGAAAGACATGAACATTGAAATTTCCACTTAACGAAAGTTCAAGTCCTACTACTGGGTTTCTACCATAAAGTTATGTATGGGTTAAAATAAATTCAAGCCGAACTCACTTTGAGAAGAAAGATAATTTAACGAATATTTTTAACAGCTTGGTCATGAATTACTGAATCCATGAATTACTGCACTGTACATGTATGACGGCTCCTGTGGAGGCACATCACTGGTAAACTCGATAGGCTAATCCGCAGCCTATAAGTACTATTGCTTACACACACTATTAGGCATCGATTAATGCGTTGTAAGCATAAAGGCCTAAAGGTTAGTGAACAAATGATAAAAACAAAATAAAAGAAAAATGAAGTTTACAAGCCTCTGTTTCTCATTTGACATCGAAATTTTTTATTGCAACATTAGGAAACAATATTATATAATTAGGAAGCACCATTAAGTACTGAGGAAACCCCATTACGTATTTAGGAAACCACATTAAGTATTTATGAAACACCATTACGAATTTATATAGGAAACACCATTGCGTATTTATATAGGAAGCACCATTACGTATTGAGGAAACCTCACTACGTATTTTGGAAACACCTTTACATATTTATGAAGCGCCATTATGTACTGAGGGATTTTCTAAATACCAATAGGTATTTAGAAAATACCAATACATATTTAGGGAACACCGGTACTCATCTAGATAACGACAGTAGGCTCATGTGTTGGTTGAATATACTTCATGAGTATGTTTCAAATTTATGCAAAGCCCACGGAAATCACACCCATTGCTAAAATGCACTATGTTGTTTGATTAATAATGATCCATTATACAAATATTCAGTATTTTTTTATTTAATTTACTTTTTCTGAATCATTAGAGAATTTGAATAGTTTAAAATAGGCCAGAGTGAGCTTCTTCACCATCAATAGCATTTAGCAATTAATTTAGAAGCTATGGACGGCTACGCGTAGCTCTTGAAATTTGTTCTGGAAGAGAGTGGCATCAATGTCTCAAAGTTCCCCTTGTCGTTAGTTTTCGAACTTCAAATAATGAATATTGACCATAAAGAAGAATCAGAAGCCAGTCGGCACGTTAAATTCGATTAATATCGATTAACTAGTCTGTTCATGAAAATTTACGTCAGACGAACAGTTTACAGAGCAAATCTTTTGTAATCAAAAACCGTAGCGAATCACCGATAATTATAATCAGCGGACGAGGTTGAGTAACTAGGTGCTAGTGTGCCACACACGTTCAGCGAAAACAACCTAAATCAATGTCTTACAAACTCCATCATGTCGCTCGCTCAAAACATGGTCGCAAAATGCGTTTTCGGCCCGACAACCGACATGCAGAGCTTGGGAGCATTGCTCTTCTTCTACTCAAACCCGAAATTTCACGAGGAGCGTTACGGCCTTATAACCGTGAAGGATGAACACAAATAGCACTTGGAGTCAAAAATGCTTTGTTTTTTTCGGGTGTTTTTCCATTTTAAAAATTTAAAACGACACAAGATTCAATCAAATGAAAATATAAACAAACTACCACATGGACCATAACATTATCCTCCAAATAACAAAAACAATTTGCCATAGTATTATCAAAATTGGAAAGACTCACAGGTATTCTTGTAGAACACAATAGACTAGTTATATTTTTCAGAGAAAACTCCTTTCTAACTCAAAATTCAAAAGAATATTTCAGGAACATCCATAACAAACGGCCATTGAAAATGGGAACTCAGTGACAGTTGTGCTGGTTTTCAACTTACCCTAGACCCTATGGTATCATTTTGATTGTAGAGTAGTCTGAATTACTACTCATTAACATTGCAATGTGCCTCTTATTAAAATTAGTGATCAAGATTATGCGAATATTACAATATTTCTTAAGAAACTTCTAAAGTGTAAAAAAGCTGTACATCGAGTTCAACAGTGGCTCCTGAACCCGAAAGAGTGAAGTTGAAAATTCGTTAGCGCAGAAATTTCCCTACCATGGATGATAGAGAAATGCAACACCTTCAGCACTTTTGATTCCTGAGAGATGAAGTAATGACAGTCGTTGAGTTACTTACAGATGTCAAACCCTTCCCTAAACCGTAATTAATGAATATCGCTCCGTGCACTGCTTTAGCGACCCTCCAAGAGTGAGGGGTTATGAAAGTACATATATTTGCGCACGGTCTTCACAACTCTAACTTACAATCGTAGCACCTGATCTTGCTGCTAAAGGAGTAAGATGTAGATGCATAATAGCGAAAAGTCTCACTCTGTGAAAGCATGCTAATGAGAACGGATCTTATTCAAACGAATGGCACTCGGAATATATCGCATCAGCAAATCAGAAGAATTTTAGATTCGTAAGTTTCATACTTAGATTGAAGTGGAGCAGGTGAAAAAAAGGAAAATGATAACGTGAGCATTTCCAAAATTTTAAATAAACAACATGTTGAGAGTACAAACACCCAGGGAAAGCCGTAACAGAATCGAAAACAGATATACATAGAATTTTTTTAGAAAAAATGTAGGGCCTGATGGATTCAGGCACAGTATTAGACAGATTTTTCTGCCAGAAATGATTTATTCCCCGACGTGGCACATTTGACTCACCTTTCTTGGCTTTTAATTCATCAGCTCGTCAGGCAACTCTACGCATCAAGTCTTTGATCTTGAACTAAACACTCATTAGCTTGGGCTGTGAGCGCTTGAACATCTTCCTCATTTACATCCAAATAGTATTGTGTTCTGTTCACGTCTTTCTATGAAACAAAAGTGTTTAAAAAAGTCCGGGTTGCGAATTATCTGGCAGTAATGTTAAATACTAGAACAGTGATTTGAAAATTACATAGTAGTAAATTCATCTCTGTTTCCATCACTATATTGAAATATTAATATAAAAGTCAAAAATATTGCAACGATTTGATGAAAAATAGTTCATTTTCAAGTTATAGATGAACAGGGAACACAATATTTTGTTAAGTTAAAGAACTACAAGCACAGAGTATGTACATCTCTGTTTCTTAACGGAGAGACTCTCGGAGGCTAGAATTGACAAATGCTTTGCTTAACTATACTCAAAAATGTTCGGGTTACTCTGTACGAATTCTGCTTTAGAGTAACGTCTATTTTACGATTTCTTGTGACTAATCGTGATATTTCCCTTGGTTCATTTCTATAAGACCATACCTCTTCAAAGCAATTTCAAAGCCCTGTTCATGCGGTTATGATCTAAAAACAACGAACACTAAATAATTCCAAATACCATACACAGCACTAGGGCTAAATGATCATGTTTGAATGCACGCCACGTAAATATTTTACGATATGCAATGGTAATATTCTTAGAGGACAACGAGCAACATATGATGGAAGCCTAAACATGGAGCCATGACACTCACAGATTGACATGATAAGATACAATTATAGTATAATTATCTCGGAGGTAATTCCATTGCAGACGGAAATATAACTGCATCACTTTTAACGCAATAGCATGACATGAACGATAAGGAAAATTGGTGAAATGTACAGTACAACGGAGAATTAAGTTTAATAAAGTTTATCAAATGTACGTAGTAAATCTACTTCACAAAAAGATCATGGCTATTTGTATTTTTGGGTTATTTTTCGAACTAATTTTCTCAGACGAAATTGTAGCGATGATGAGCTCTTGATACAACAAAATTTTTCGTTATGAGGATAGTTTCCTGGGCAATACAGCCTTTAAGATTCACCCGTGGAGCGCTACAATTGTATAAAATTAAAGCTGAAAAGGAAGAGCAAGCCTTCCTTTCTAAAATGAGTCAAACTGTGGAATCGTTGGAACCCATAAGTCATAATGCTATGAACAATGAAGCCTCCATGTTTTGTCGGTTGCTCTAAACACGTCTAGCTGGGGGGCTCGATTCCTCACAAGGGAACTTGGACAGCGGCAGATTCAAAACTCCGAATCATGCCGAAGAAAAACTTTGCCGTGCAATGAAGACAGATTAGCTTCCCATATGAATCTAACTACCGCTCCAATAAAAATATGAGAAATCTTCTGTCGACAAAAAGTAAAATAACAAGATTGAATAAATGGATTGCCATCCAATAACGGAGCATCGTCATATCGGTGCTTCACTTGCATCTAAAATAATTCCGTTCTCTAAAAATATGTTAGACAACGTTGATCACAAGAGCTAATCCACTCTTCAACATTACAGACAACAAAGTTATCTCTGAAGAAACACTCAGTATTTTTGTGCTGTTCCTGGTCTCTTTTCTTTCACTGAATCGGATGAGTCTTCTTTCGGTATTTTAAGATGCCGATGCTTTCATATCTTCTTTGCGCTCTCGGGCATATTTGCTAAGCAGCTAACTTTTTGTTCGGTGGTAGTTTTCCCTCATCCCGATCAGGATATCGCTGCACGTGCTTTTAAATGTTTTCACTAAGCTGAACTTTATCGAACATTTTTGTCAAGCACAACAAAGAGGTCTAACGACTATGACGTCTCTCACAATCATGTTCAATAACTCGTGTCACACTAAAACATTGAATAGATAAAAAATTGTATTCGTACAAATATCATTTCGACCAACAACTGTTAACTTCATAACATATATCACAGCAATAAAAGGCAGTCGCACGAAAGCCTCCAGAACAACATTTGAAGACCTGGAGCGGCCAGGCTTCGGTGCGTGACGGTGCGCAGTTACAATGAGATTGCCACGTAGCAACAGCCAATTGTTGGTTATTAAATGAGACAACGATGAAGGAACGTAGTCTCTATCTCGATCGTACTGAAAAGCCTTTCTAAAAATGCTACAACCATTGTTCCAGACAGCAGTCTGATTTCTCTTTCAGACACATCATCAATGCAAGGTTTAGACTCAATATCGACAGTGAAACAAGATTCCTTGAACATCTGCGTCAGTATTTCCGCTAATTTTGATTCAAAAGTGTTTTTGATAAGCAAATGGTTTAAATCCAGTTTGCCTCGCACTCGTTAGCTTATCAGTCGTGAAACAATTGATCAAGCTGCGATACAAACGTATTGATACCAGCGAGGCAGAAGTGGGAGAGTTTGGAACGTAATCGATTTGGTGTCTTCTCTAATTTTGTTTGGAAAAGAAAATAGGGATTGAAGCAATTCGCTTTATAAAATCAAGTCAGTTATCCTCGTGAGCTACTCCCACATTCTCCATCAGTGCAAAAAATATTTGGTTCTGAAAATTTTGAAACGATGGCAGGTAATGTACATAGTATATGATCTACCTTTTCCAGTTCACGACCCTGGAATGCAACCTCTTAATTTTGCAGGAGATTTTAAACTTATATTAGTACCTTACGGAGCGAGGAGCGAATGAGAGCACTAAAGTTGGATTCGATTCGATAACACCACTCAATATGATTCTGTGTCCTGGCAATTAAGTATTATAACCTACCTTCTTTTACTGCAAAAAAATAGAAAACTCCTTGTTTAGGTTGTGCCCAAAAAGTTTAATATTTTCAAATACATTCAACTCCGTAACTAAAGGCTGTATAAAGTTCTATATAGTCTCATTTACACCGCCATTTAATTTACTTTGAATAAGTTACACCATTTTGCAATTATAGGAATAGTTCACGAAGAGATGAATGATAAGTGAGAGTCGTTTTTTCGTCATTGTGCGAGGGGATTTCTAAATGCACTGAAGAGATCAATTATATTTTTTTACAATTACAATACTACTGCATCATGACTACGTCATTCCTATTTCTGAACATTTTTATTTCAAATTCGCTTCACGCGCGCAGAACTTGACCTCTTCACCATCAACCCTTAACAATTCAATTGAGAAAAGAAGAGCGCATATTCATAATCACAACTTTCAACGATATCAAGAATGTCACAAGAATCG
>VOMN01077523.1:0-25033 GCA_014899125.1 Orchestia grillus | reverse complement strand
GGTCATGGGACACTGGGACAATAGGTCATGGGACGCTGGGACAATGGGTCATGGGACGCTGGGACAATGGGTCATGGGACGCTGGGACAATGGGTTATGGGCCGACGTGACAATGGGTTATGGGCACATTTATAGGAAGGACTCCAGTGGGTGAATAACAATTTCTACGAGAAATTTATTTTCGCGACTGATGACGCGTGTCTCCATTGATGGCTTAGGCACGACCAACAAAAGGAAAACAGTTTTCTTCGAAGGCAATTGTGGAAATAACTCACGAGAAGGAGAGGAAGAAGAAGGAAAAGGAAAAGATAAAAAAAGAGGAAAACGAAAAGAAAAAGAAAAACAAAAGGAAAAAAAGAGGAAGAATGATTTTCGTTGCTGATATAACTTAATAAATTAAACGTTACTGATATAAATAAAAGAACCAAGGATTGAAGTATTGAACAAAAATGTTTAGCTTGTAACGATCCGCACTATAGTTTACAAAATGTAGCATGCTTAGTACGGTGTATTATTTTCACATACGATCATGGGTCAAGAATTTTCACATCGACTGGCCACAAAAGGTATAAAATAATTTCAAATGTGAATATTCGTACAAATTCATTATGAAGCATCTGTTTCTCTCTCCTGCAGTGTATTCCTTCACGCACCCAAAACCTAAAACTAATGACGTACTTTTACCCCTACCATTTAAAACAACCAATTATTGGACACTTTCGTGACTCTTTTAGAGCGCGGAACCACTACCTGGACTCTCCTGCGCCCCTGGACGCGGAAGCCACGGCTAATCTCACACCAACCGCCATTAAAATCAACGCGCAGGTTTTTAAAAGTGAGCTTTGCGGCTTGCCTTCGTTGACGTATCATCTTGACAAAATTATTTATGCTCAAACTACGTGGTACGTTGTGAGGCGGAAGTTCTGACCTCTTTTTATGTAGAAAAGGCATAAAAAGGGTTATCAAATTTTTTTGTGAGTGCTCTAAATGTGTTGATAAGTTTTATTATCTATTCCGTCTCCACAACTTCTAGTTTCGCTCATTGAACTACCAAAGTCGGTTACGTTAGTTTATTCACTAGACTGTTCAAGTAAAATGAATGCTGGCAGTGGTTGACAAATTTTTTCAACAACTAGGAATTTGCAAACAGGAACTCCCTAATTTTACTAAATTTTACAAGCAGAAACTTAACATGAATAAGACAAATCGGAGCGAATGAGTGGTGACGTATAAACTCAAAAAATATAGGTTTCTCTGTAACGTAACGTTCTGCTACAGAAGCTTATTCAAATGCACTAATGCGGTAAATCTAAGATTTGGGAAATGGAGGGAAAGTTGATAATATCTGAAATTTTAAGGCAATTATGAAAATTCATTCATCACCTACTTGAGATCTAAAATTCCCATTTCGCATGTGTCAACAGAATCATCTAAATCTAGCTTTTTCATAATGAAAAAAATCTTTATTCTTGCTTTCCGTACTTGATTGTAAGGCTCTCTGAATCTACGAGCTTTTCAATCGGTAGATTACATTTCTTTGCCGTCTTTATTTGTAAAAATGTCAATCTAGCCGCTACAACAATTCCCAAGACCGTCCAAATCTAGTAGCTACAAAAATTCCTGGAAACTCCCAAATCTACTTGCTACAAAAATTCTTGGAAACTCCCAAATCTACTTGCTATAAAAATTCCTGGAAACTCCCAAATCAATTCGCTACAAAAATTCCTGGAAACTCCCAAATCAAGTCGCTACAAAAATTCCAGGAAACTCCCAAATCAATTCGCCACAAAAATTCCAGGAAACTCCCAAATCAAGTCGCTACAAAAATTCTTGGAAACTCCCAAATCTAGTCGCTACAACAATTTCCTACCCAGAAAAAGGGCCGAGAACCGGCATCGGTTCACAGGCGGGTGTGTGGGCAGAATCATTTAACAGGATCGAGTCTTCACCAAAGCTTCACCAGAGCTCCGAGCTGCCTGGTGAGGCCTCTCTAATATCCTTCAGCGGTGCCCTGAAGCGTGAAATTTTTCAGGCTTTCGAGGAGGCCACTGAAGTAACATTTAAAGAGCCCCTTTTATCGTCTCTTTTCTTTAAAGGAAGTCGCCGGGCCGTCCCAAGGAGAGGAGAATGGGGAGCGGATTGGAGACGCCTGTCGATGCTCGAATTGTTTCGTCTTAAATATTCAGGTTTGCTGGCGAAGAATGCATAAGTTACTTAGTACCTAAAGCTGCGATTATTTTCATTAGAATAAATTACAGAAATTAAATTATTGTGATTTGGGCACAAGATAATTTATATAATAGAAAGTAAGCATTGTAAAAGAAACCTCAAATGTGTTTCGCTATCGAATGCTAATATTGAAGAATGATCTATATGACCGTAATGTCATTGGAATCTCTGATACCATATAAACCAAATTATCTTTTCATGGTAATTAACCTATGGACAGCAGAGAGACGCGTATAAAAAAACACAACTTTAAGAAATTTCAAACATTCCCGTTGACGTTTCAATTTCCCACGCGTGAAGACGTGCACCACACCTACACGGCAAAGCTAAGTCTTCTAGCTGACGAGGTAACGCGGTTATGCGCGTTACGCCCAGGCATCAAACTGAGACCATCTCAATCCAGTTTTTTTGCCCGTTTCTTGATTAAATAAGAGAGCCGAGGCAATCCACGCTTGCCTAGTCATCTTCGGATGTCCTGGTGAGTCAATGGATTCAGATCCATGTGGGGCACATCTCTCATCGAGGAGTGATCTCTTCAACGCGCCTATATATAGGCCTCGACATGAAGAGCTATAGAAGGGCTGTGTGTTGTCCTTCTTCTTATATGGCGCTTCTGGGGCCATGAATATTCAAAGAGCTTAGCGACCTACCGCGTAAAGCAGTCGTTCCATTACCGAGATAAGGATATCAGCGCCATTTTCAATTTGAGCAAACTTCTCATTAACTCAGATTTCATACAAAAGGAATCGTATACTGGTTGCCATAAAAACACGGTCCATTCAAAAGAAATCGTATACTTGTGGCCAGAAACACACGGTCCATTCAAAGGAAATCGTATACTGGTGGCCAGAAACACACGGTCCGTTCAAAGGAAATCCCATGCAGATTAGCAAGGGAAGACAGACTAAATTTTTCAGAGTGCGATCTGAAAAATGTAACGCTGATAAATTTAGGTGACATTTAAATATTCTCTGTAAAGTTTTTGCACGACTTCATAAAAGCCAATTTCTTGGTGCAATGGCCATTTTATTTCCTTTACTTTTTCCCCGCCTTTATTTTTCTATATTCGCATCCAAGCTAAAACGCTCGCAATGAACGCGGAAAATACCAAAAGACTGGTGAATTTTCAAAAATCGTCTCATTTTTATTCTATCTCACCGTACTTAACACGCCCTTCGATAATTATCACCTGTCTCAAACGGTAGGAAAATGCCCGAACGAACATTTCAGGCTGAAGCGGCCTCGGTGCCTGTGCGTTGACCCTCCAATGCCGCCCACGATGACAACGCGCTGCAAAAACGGCGTTTTGCCCGCTATCAAATTTTCATTCATTCGAAGTATGATCGTACAAAAATCGATCATGCATTGCCTGTACAATTTAGACAATGTTCTTCTTCCTATCATTCAATTTTTTTTCTCGTATGCAATACGAGAGGTCTTTGTGATCACGGTTGCCCACGCACCAGGACTGACTAGAGCACGAATCCTGCTATGCCTAAACCAAGTCGGTTTCGTTAACGCAGTTTGACCTCAAAACGAGTTGTCATCAGTCTTGCTAGTTGGTTCAAAGTTCCCTAGCCACATAAAATGTCCACAGAGAGGGAAAGAAAGGACCGATTAGTATGAACTATAGAGAACGGGAAACCTATACACAAGGTGGGTTTTTACGTAGAATCCCCAGCGTATTAAAATAGCAAGATAAGGATGGAGAAAATGATGGAATAAAGAAAAGAGAGCTAAGAAGGCGTCAAAACGCAGCAGACACTCGAACTGCACTTCTGTCCAATAGAGCAATAGATCGTTCCACCCTCTGCCAGCAGACAGCTCTACCTTCCGTCAATTCCGAGACGGTAGGCGCCTCTTCTGCCGTCCCTCAAGAAATTCTCGGCTGCAATTGTACCTCGATGCTTGGTAACCCTCTTCGTAATGCAGCTGACGTGATGAGCTGTCTTACATCAATTCATATGAGAATATTTCCCGTCCACGGCAACTCAACGTGTTTTTGCAGAATTCTTAAACGTCTTCACAATCCCGCCAGTGTCTTCTTGCCAATCTGAGATCGCCCCCCGGCTCTAACAATGCACTGACACCACACACTAACGTGCAGAAACTCGATTACATTCAGTACCGAAGTATGACCGGGAACAACATGGATTATTATCAGTTTCTCTGACATTCATGCACTTTCAAGCATCGGGCAGAAATGTTCATTCACATATTATACATATGTACATTCCGCAAAAATATCGACTCATACACGGATATCCCAAGGAAAGGTACATTCATAAATCTCGCATACATCCTGCAGGCATGCAATTCGTATGCATACATCATACAGAAACACGCACCGACATACATACATACATACATCGTGCAGAAATACACATTGACACACAGACACGTCGCAGAAACACGCCTTCACACGCGTAAATACTGCAGAAAGGCATTCACACACGCATGTATCCCGCAGAAACACGCCTTTACACATTCATGTATCCCGCAGAAACACGCCTTTACCAATTCATGTATCCCGCAGAAACACGCCTTTACCAATTCATGTATCCCGCAGAAACACGCCTTTACACATACATGTATCCCGCAGAAACACGCCTTTACACACGCATGTATCCCGCAGAACAGCGTGGCTGCCGAGCCTCTGCTTTGCCAATCATGACTCCATCGCGACAGCGTCGTCAAGTCCTCACGTCGGCGCAGGCGCTCGAGAGTGACGGCTCAGGGAAAGCACAACACGAGCGCAGCAACACTTCACACCACACACTACACCACACCACACACCCCACGCAACACACCACACACCCTTCACCACACACCACACGCCACGCCGACTGATGCGGTCGCCGTCTTACCCTCAACGCCGTAGCTTGAGGCCGGCAAACTCAGATCTGAATATGGGGTCATTTTTTCAAATGGTTCACTTTGAACTTACGCCAGACATTTGTGAAACTTTTTTCAATTGGTTACATTGGAATTCACATGGTTAATTTTTCATACGGTGTTATTTGAATTTAAACCTGTAAATATAATTTGTAAACGGCCAAATTTAAATTAACATCTGAGGACGGTATTTGATTTGTGTGTGATCTTGATAATTTTTTTGCAGCGTAGAGCGTAAAAAAATGTCTATTTCTTCAAAAGTTTTCATGTTGAATCACGCGTCTTATTCGACTTAATCTCTCATGTAATAATGTACGTACTAATTTCATGCTTTATTATTCTAAAATTTTGGATTCCACGTTATCTGTTGCAACATCTAACCCACGACCCAGGCTTAAATTTAACCCCTTATGTCCTGCACAACATTTAACCATCAACCACGAACAAAAGTATGTAAAAAAAGAAAACTGTTCAACTAACTTTTAAGAAACGATGAAAGCGAAACACTTGTCGACGTTGAGGTTATCAACGAACATGACTTCGTTCGTTGCATCGATGGCTCAGCGGAACATGTACAAGACTCACGTCTCCTCCACCTGACACTCTAATGAAGATGAAGACCATCTGAACCAGAGCTACGACCGCCGGCCATGTTCAAACCAGGTTCAGTTTCACCAGCTCTAATTTTAGTGAGCATTACAATGAAAGCCGCTTGTTATTCTAGAGATCACTGGGTCCAACCTTCAGGTTGAAGCATTCGGTGTTGTTTGTGGTCATAGACATGATAAAAAACTGTATTCTGGGCCCTGAAAAAACAAAGGTTGGTTCTGTTTGAAACTAGCGACTGAATTAAAAAGAAATTAAGTCTAGGCAGCGAGTAGAGCGTCTCGAACTCTATTGAAACTCAGCACGGAACTCTAAAGCTTTTCTGTGATATTGACAAAAAAATAATCATGCAAACTAAACACAATGTCTCCTCTGGTGCTAAAAATACAGAATAATCAGACTGCAAAAGACGTGCAATTTTCGTCTCGATGGGAAAGGACACCTTCCGTTTGCCGCCACTTGGTCATTCTAGTCGTGTCCATTCCACCACGACGTATTCTGTCTGCTATTTAAATCTTGTGTCGAAGAAAATGTCTCAGTTCTGCTTTTATTTTTTAGTGAGGCATCAATGTATGAAAATATGCGAAATTTTTATTTGACGACAGTTTTTTCTACAAAATATCGAGTTCATTCAACGAACTCTTAACCAGCAAATAAAGGTTCTACCGTCCCTCTAACATGGGAAAAAATGATGGTATTTGAGTTTACTGTTTCCTTAATTTATACGAAAAATGAAGCTAACCCTTTTGGATGCTCGTAGAAAATGTGAGGCACCGTTGCCGAGTGAGTTCGTTTACAATAGAAATTTCAGCACGCTTGGGAATTATCAGAGATGTTCTGCGCTTTTTAATAATCTCTCGCAACACAATGTCGGATTGCCTGCCAAAAAGTTGGAGCAGTTCTGTATCCAACATTCATAACATTCTTTCGTTCAAAAGTTAAAATTTGCGATAAATTTAACAAGAGGAATTAATAGAAACTAATTTGGCCCCATATGATCTCTCAAAGTGCAAAAACAACGCACGCTTTTATCTCAAACAAACGTCTTCATAAATGTGGCTAGAGAAATTCAGTCCTGTTTTATTCTTCAGTTCCAATATGACATTATTTGAAACAGTTTCGATTATCCTCACTAGCGGCTTGCAAACAAGGACCCTCCTGAAGGAGCTCCCGCCCGCACTGTGTCGAGCGAGGAGGCGTTACGTATTAACGAAGTGCTCTGGTAGACTGGAGGTCATCACCGTTGAGCAGGTCTCCAGCGAACGGGAGTGGCTGGTGCTAGACCATATCAGATGACCTCCTCACAACGGTGAAGTTCCAGTCTCTCCCATAAATCACCGGCCGTATCGGTCGCGGCAGCCATTTACAAACACCAGCGCTGGAGATTGTTTCATGCAAAGCTAGTCCCTGTCTCGCAAGACTCCAGTCTGGCACATGTTACACGTGTTCAAGTTTGACACATGCCACAGGTGCTCAAGTTTGACGCATGTCAAGCGAATTTCATGTCGAAGATCGTTATTGCATCGATTTAAGACGTTTCCAGAGGTATCCAGTATACCAACATGTACAAGTCCACCGACACAAAAATTGTTATGAAATAAAGCTGAAACTAGAGATCGAGAACAACAATGGTCCATATTTCACTCCTAATCTTCTTACTGTACTTCAACATTGAGACGAGCTATGCATAAAAAAGGTGCATGTGTTAGTATACTTGTACCTGAGGTGTCACCTCTCACTCACTACAAGCGATCTCGCTGCCAAAGAATTGGGCTAATGGTGATGGATAGTTACAGATCATATGATCCTGCGAGTCTAATTTGTCAAGCATAATCTTACTTGGATTGTATTCAGTGTCATTCTAAATAGGTAAAGACGTACTGGTGAGGTCAGTTACGGGTGTCGAATAATGTTTACAGGCATTGAAGAACACCAGACTGTGAACTTCATGTGGCTATTTTTAGGTGGTTCAAAGTGCTGTTGTTCAAAGTGCTGTTGTTCAAAGTGCTGTTGTTCAAAGCGCTGTTGTTCAAAGCGCTGTTCTTCAAAGCGCTGTTCTTCAAAGCGCTGTTGTTCAAAATGCTTTTATTTAAAGTGCTGTTGTTTAAAGTGCTGTTGTTCAAAGTCCTGTTATTCAAAGTGCTGTAGCTCAGCCATAACGAGAAGCTTCACATTTTCCAAGGAATCGTGCTCGGAGTGTCATTGATAACACTGAACGAGGTGATTTTAAAATGTGCTGAAGTCATGGACTGATTTCTTTGTCTTGGATGATTTGCATACTCGAAGTAAGAGACAGTTCTTTCTGGCAATGCAACAGACTTGCTTTAGAACAGCCCTTGAGCTCGAACGAATTGCGACGGCTGCGTTGGAACTAAATTGAATGACAATCCTGACAAAAAAATGCACGTTCTCGAGAATGTCTTGAAACAAATCTTGGTTAAATGTCATGTTTTATGATATTTTATCACCTGACCATGCACAGCTGCGTTGAGAGAGGCGCGGCCATTCCTAATTTCGACTCAGGGCTTAGCCAAGCCACAAAACGAGCAAATTTTGGATGTACATACTAGCGTCGATAATAAATGTTCTCGATCAGTTGCCTCGCCACAGAAAAGGCGTCATAGCGTTCGGACGCACGTATTTTAGTTTGATGCTTGGTTAGAGTTAATTTATTCGTCAGAGAATTGAATATTATCAGCTGAAAATGATCTCGGCGGGGCCTAAATCGACGTCGATCAGGAAGCATTTCACGGGAAAACGTGCGTTGGGTCGAAGGGTACGGCTGTCATCGGCACTTACATCAACATGCAACGTACCACATAAACAACGTACTCAGCTCGCCAAATTAAAATGTATATTTTTTGAATTAGGGGTATTGTGGCTACGATGTTCCACAAGCACCAAGTCCTTTATGCCTGAAGATGACATATTCAGGGGCTGGACAAAATAAATGAAACAGTTGGCATTTTAATTCACCAATCTCTCATGTTCGCACTATCGATTCCAATTTTGTAATGACGGTTTACTTCGATTTTACATATGAGAATTTATCGATTTATTTCTCTAATCATATCCCACACCTGCATAAAGTAATAAAGTAGTAAGTAATAAAGTAGCTGAATAAAATAATCATTGAAACGTGACCTCACTGATTTCGAAACGAGGAAATTGCTGGAGCTCAAATAGGAGGAACATCGGTGTCGAGAAGAACTGAACTCTTATTCTTGCGAGCTGCGACACGAATGACCGTTATAGAATTTAAGAAACGTCATAAAATGTCAACAAGATGAGTAATTCCCTGAAATCATGAAGTCTCGCCGCCCAAAAAAACTAACGCGTGCTCGAACCCAACGAATTAAAAAATCACAACTGCCGCTAAAGTGACTGCAGAGTTTAGTGGACACTTGACTGGCTCGGTTTCGACCAAACCTGGTCGCCTTGAGCACAATGATGTCGGACATCACTGATGAGAGGCCAATGGGAATCCTCTTCTTTTTCGAAAAAACTTTCAGGAGAGGATCAACTGGTGGAGTGATCACAGAGGCTGGTACACTGACTGATGGAAGAAAGCAATATAATTTCGTCTAACGAGTTTTCTTTTCTCCACTGCAGGATGAGTTGATGTGTGGAAGCAGCCCTACCGATTCCAACAATTTGCCTTTGCTTGAGTCAATTAGGTCACTCACTTTACCTCAGTTCATAGCGTAACAGGACCTGAATAATGAAATCCCAATTACATTAACTAAATTAAGCTAACCAAATAAAAATTACGTATCTGTATAATTCCGGATAATACATTTGTAAAATAAGGGATCACCGATGCAATGAAGTGCGAAAACTTCTTTTTCTAGGACTTTGTTCAATCCCTGTACATCCCACTTTAAATAATGTATCAATATACTACATGATAATCAAGAGAGCTATTCGAGTATGTGCTGTTTCTCCTTTTTCAAATAACTCCTAATTTTAGCAATTTTTAAATCAAGCTTCTTAGGTATCCTTATGTCACCTATATATAACAAAAAGTCTAACAACATACGTTCTTCTCCTAGTAAATTAATTCAGGGCATAAAGGAGTAATGAACATTACGCTGTGGCTACACTTTCCCGCCGCCCCTGTATTGAGGATGGTCATCAAATGAGTGCAGAGCCTGTCAGCTGCCAGCACTGCTGCATTAGTTCCTTTATTAGTCCCAACACACGTGACGAGCGAATTGAAATTACTGCCTATTGTCTTAGGACGGCTGCAGCAAGTGTTACAATGAGGGAGGTTTCCTTTGGACGGTTGCGTGGTGACGGCTGCATGAAGTTGTCTTTAGACGGTTGCGTGGTGACGGCTGCATGAAGTTGTCTTCAGACGGCTGCGTGATGACGGCTGCATGAAGTTGTCTTTAGACGGCTGCGTGATGACGGCTGCATTTTTAAGACAGATGCGTGAAGTGCTACGACGAGGGAGGTTGTATTTCGGTTTGACTATCTATGCAGCTCTATCGCAGATTTTGAGCCTCGGAAAACTAAATATCTTTCTGTCTGATGCTTGAGTTGTAAGGAAAAAGATTTCTTTAAACTTTTTTATTACTGGCAAAATAATTTTTCTAATAATTTATTTCCTCTGTTGTTTGCATTGTTTAATTAGTGGCGACGACGAATTACATGACGTACATAGTTTGCTATAACGTCAGTCTGCATAACCGACTAAATACGCTACGACAGACTCTCCATCACTGTTGTAAAGGCCACACACGGGAGCAGGCATGGCGTTGCATTAGAAGAACCACTTGCAAATTTCTTCCTAAATCACAGTCGCTAATTCTTTTTTGTACCGATGTGTCTCATGTATCACTCGTTTTGCCTGTGGTTGTAGCTTACGGTCCCGGTCCTCCAGCTCCGATGTAAGTAGCCTTCTTCAGCCGTCTCTGCTTGGACTTAACCTTTAGCGTTCGAGTCGACGTCAGCCGCTCCCGTATCCTTAGTCCTTCAGTCCTTAGCCTTACACGACCACGGCCTTAGCCCCACACGACCACAGCCTTAGCCCCACACGACCACGGCCTTAGCAGGACATATTAGCATTGGTCAGTGACGGGAGCGTGGGAGTGCACAAACAGCGACGAGAGACACCCTCGAGACGTTCAAAGGACTTTTACAGCTCGAGTCAATAAAGTACCAAGTCGGACACTCGCTTTACAGTTGCTCGAGTCAATAAAGTACCAAGTCGGACACTCGCTTTACAGTTGCTCGAGTCAATAAAGTACCGAGTCGGACACTCGCTTTACAGTTGCTCGAGTCAATAAAGTACCGATTCGGACACTCGCTTTACAGTTGCTCGAGTCAATAAAGTACCGATTCGGACACTCGCTTTACAGTTGCTCGAGTCAATAAAGTACCGATTCGGACACTCGCTTTACAGTTGCTCGAGTCAATAAAGTACCGATTCGGACACTCGCTTTACTTGTATCTCAACTGTTCGTAGCATTCGATGCTATCAAGTATCGGCTATAGGGTAAACTTTGTACTCTCGCGCGCAATTTGAAGAAATTTCAAATTATTTTATAGTTTCCAAAGAAGGTGCGCGAAAGAAGGGAGTCCTGCGGTCCTGATTCTCGACACAAAAATCAATTACTTGAAATTTTCAAATACGTACATAAATACATAAAATAGCATAGCATAAATATAAAAATCGCATAAATACATGAAATAGCATTGCATAAATACATAACATTTCAGTACATAGCAAATGCGTAGAATAAGAGGCAGAAAGTGTTCCCCATACGAAAACTTGTGTTACAGAAAGCAGTGGGCTACGAAAGTCTTCCTCTACTTCGCCAAGTTTTGTTAGTACTTGACAAGCGCTGTAGCTTGTATTTTGATTTTACTCCATGTGCTTGCTTCAATCAACTCGACGAACATATTACAGTTCGCATGAAACAAACTATCTATGCTGTAAAAATTAATGGCTTAAACTGACTCCGCGGTTTGTCTTATTTTCTTTTGACATCTTTTTAAATGAATTGAATTTCGTGGGTGCATATTTCTAACCGAGTAAAATACAACGAACTGTAACTGCTGGCAAATCTTCCTTATAGTTCAATTTTACGAGTAAAATGTGTTCACGCCTTTCATAAATAAAAACTGCCTTTGATTTACTTCGCAAACAAGAAAACAAACGTTTTGGAATTTCTCTCACATTCGTATCATAAAAATTTTAAAGCTCACATCTTTTAAAAGCATCCGTTTGAATGGGCGGATAAAGATGCACCTGGTGGCTGAGGGAAATTTGACGAAAACATTTCGAGAGAAAGTCGAGGAGTTGAAGCTCGATTCTACAGCTGCGCCGTGAAATTCTGAAACGAAGCCAATCGCTGTAATCGGTCGTTAGGGCAGCGCTCGTTAGCAAGCTTACCTGTATTTCCCATTACTAAAGTATGCACTCCCAAGAGCCCATCAATCACGCAATTAACGAGACAGAGCCGCCCGCGCTTGATAAAGAATTCGTATTCCTCCTCAGTTTATTTAACAGTGTTGAGAGCGGTCCCGCCTAGATTTTCCCATAAAACTTCTACTCACCTTCGGTAATGCTCGAGAATGGAGATTTCTGAATATTTGAAGCCTTGAACTCGTGAATAACAAAGATAAACAGCCGATATTTTGGGCACCGCTTCTTCTAATGGCTACATTAGTGATATCTGTAAATTCTTCGCAAGAACTCAGGGGAACAACACTTCCAAAAACTCAAATCATCAACTGATCGTCAATGTGCTTTGACTTTCCTCAACCGAGTATGTATGGTGTTTCATCTGAGGTGTGCGAGGTCGTTCTTAAATCATTTGGAAATAATCTGTTGATGAAAATCGACGAATGACATAATATGGTTCGCTAAGCGTATGCTTCTGAAATATGTACGTGCATCAAACAAACGATAGTACCTCGCATAATTTTAATTTCTTTTATAATGTGCTATCTATTGTCCATCATATTTATTATCTTTCCTTTTGATTTATTATCTCTCGTATTATTGACTTTTCGCTATTATACTTTAATTATTATTTATTATTATACTTTATTATTATTATACTTTAATTCAACGAAACTTGTTTCATTAGGAAATGGAGAAAACAATAGTTTAACTAGGTGGTACCACACGCTACGTGGATGAATTCATCGAGTAAGATGGTCTAGTGCGGAGAGAAAATCGAGTAAATGTAACTAACCCAGCTTAAAATTCATTTCATTTCTCTTGATGTTATCATCAATCACTTTAAAGGCGACTTCGTTGAACCTTTCAGTTAAATTTTGGGTCACTCATTTTTCGAGTACAAATAACTATGACAACTTCAAGGAAACCAAGATGGGGAAGTTTCGTTCCCTTCAAACTATGTTTATCTAATTCCCATGTTACTGGATCATCTGGATATAATTCCCGTGAACATTATTCTGGATCACATTGATAAAATACCGACAATTCCCGTTCATCTTGATGCGTCTTCATAATTCTGGACTCTGTAAATAAAATTACCATCATTTTAGATCATCTTTACAAGTTAGATACTTCTGAACACTCCGCTGCTCGAAGCGCGTTTCATGATATTTTACATTTTTCTTATAAGTATGCTCTGAATTAACGATCAATGCACTTCATTGCCTTCTTAAGATATATCTGAACTATTTTCCGTTTTCTATTTTCATTATGTTTCTACATCTGAGCAATAACGTTCATGCCCATTGGACCGGCATGTTTTTTAATTTTACACAAAAGAATGTCGTGCGCATTTTTCGTGAAACTTTTGTCTATTTCCACGGCCACGTTCATGAAGAAGCTTCGTCTCGAGCAGCATCAAATTAGCGGCTTTGTTGCCACTATAATAGCGCCGAGTTTCTGACAAAATCGGCCAAGATTTATTGAATTCTTTAACGTCAAAAAGATCGACGTCTGATAGAACGAGACTCCTTCTCCTCTCTCCTTCACCGAACACAATTCGGAGAGAAACAGACTCGAAAATGTTGACGTGGACTCCGATAGAAGAAAAATATTTTATAGTCTCGGGTAATAAAAATTTTAGGAAATGAGGTTCATGTCTTTCGAAGAATTGTTGCTGGGAGTTTTTTTCGGTGCCGCTCAAGAAAAAAAAGATGTGTTTTATAACACAATCTAGCGCTAGAAATTTTGTGATAAGACTTTCGTTGAGCTGCAGACAATCATCACAACGGGAATGCTCAATTCTTTTGAGCTACGACACATAAAATTACTCAGTGCTAAGTGTTATTGATTATTTTGTGCCGCCTGCGACAGATGGTTTACATAGCAAAGAAAATAAGTTTTTACTCCTTGTAAAAACGCAGTCAGTTTTAAGCGTAAAAACAACACGGTTTAGCTTCCAAGAACTCGCATTCCTAGGCAAGTTTGAGTTTCAGGAACACACAGAACACTCAACACGATAGTATCATTACCTGTTCCCGACTGTTCAGTGATACGTAATCCAAAGGCAAATAAGGTATTGGGTGTCAGTGCTAGAGTCTTTTTGATGAGGAGGACATTCGAAATGGTGGAGATAGTCGAGACAGAGAAATCTACCAGTTCTATTGCACAGGACTGCACTCTAGATGTACCAGGTCCCAGTACCGAACAGGACATCCGAGTTGTGTTTGTGCATAAATACGCACTGATTCGTCGAGATTCGATCGCGTACCCTGAGTTTATCTCGTCCGAGTCAGGACTTGATGCATCGTGCAAATTATTTTGAAATGATGCCGATCAAAACCTATCTGATAAAATTTTCTCGTGAATGAGCGTTGAAATATAACTTGATCTTAAGAATTAGTAGACACAAGCAGCGAACATTAATCTACCCCAATTAACTGGCATATCATTAACAAGAATATAGTTACGTACTTACAAATATTAATTTAGCCTTTGAAAATTGTGCCTTCACAGCTGTCTACTCTAAGTTCGACTCTACCTCTACACGCTTCAGGCAAGGCAACTTCTTTTTTAATTCGATTACGGGCGAAAAGTGCGAACTAGCCTCCCAATTTCGGGTACAATCACACATGCATGAATTTTATTGGACGTAATCTGAAATAAAAACGAACGTTTTCCTTCCTTAATTAAGATCCAAAGTTTTACTATAGCTGAAATTATTGATCCAACCGTGCCCCGCGCGAGACATTCTTTCACTCGAGCATCTGTAACTCGTTTCCGAAATCAGAAGCTTGTGGCCGGCATAACCTTGAAAATTATTTGGAAAAGATCATTTTTATTCGCTTGCTTATAATATCCGAACGATTTCCGAGTAATATCCGCGTCGCATTTTCGAGTTAAAACAATTCTCGATGCAAAATGCGCGCCTCCGCTGGGCAAATTTCTGATCTTTTCTTGAGATTTCAAGCGTGAAAACGGGAAAATGTGGCTTCATCTTCATGCATTGTCGGCTAGTTGATAGGGAAAGAAATATTTTTATTTCACTGAAATCTCTCCTGACTGAGTGCCCTTAGTTTCAGTGAGAAAACATATGACCGGAAGTTTCGCTGGGCATTTTTGGGTGCATTATCCCTGAAATACAATTCGAAGTGTTCACGAGCCTCAGGACTATCTCCATGGACCATCTCCATGGACCATCTCCATGGACCATCTCCATGGACCATCCCCATGGACTATCTCAGTAGTAATTTAACAGCATAAATGGTAATTTAACCATCTCAATGGCAATTTAATTATCTCAATAGTAATTCAAGTATCTCAATGGAAATTTGAATATTGTAGCAGGATCAAACAAGTGCTATCTAATACACATTATAATCAAGTTTATTTACGAAAATAGAACCCTACAAAAACTCTGGGATGGATTTTACGTACGAACGTAGCATAAGTTAACTACGGACTATATAAAAAACAACCATTTTGCGTAGGAATGTATCGAAGAGCGTCGCTTAATTTTATGGATGAAAAAATAAAAAACGCAGCCATATCTTTTCTAATTTTTACCCTATTAAGCTCGAAAGCCTTACGTCTGCTTCGACCGCTTGAGACGAACAATGGCTGCTCAAATAGCATTCAAAAGCCCTTCGGTGTCAACATTGAGTGTGAAAGTACGTGTGGGAATAAAGGAAAAAAAAGTGAGACGGAGAGGAAGAAAAAAAAAGGGATTCCGGCACTTTGCTCAGCACACGAAAGGTTTGCGTACGCGCGCCCTGACAAACTGCGCTCGAGGACCGCGTTGAAGGAGAAAAATGTCTGCGTGGCTTCACCTACGCGGCCGTGAATGGACTCGAGATGATCAAGATCTCGCGGTCGGTGATAGAATCTCAGGCGACGGCACAGTCAACACAGCCATTGTCTTTTGTTGCGACCTGCACCTCGAGACTTGCACCTCGAGACCTGCACCTCGAGACCTGCACCTCGAGACCTGCGCCTCGAGACCTGCTACTCGGCAAGAAAGACTGAGTGAACGATTGGTCAGCGACGCTTCGAGGCAATATCTCAACGCAGATTTTATTTNACCTCGAGACCTGCAGCTCGAGACCTGCACCTCGAGACCTGCACCTCGGGACCTGTAAATTCTATATCGTTATAAGTTCGCTGCCTTAATTTACAACAGAGGCAGCTTTAAATGCCAATCCGAACCAATTTTTGGACGGAGTTGCACGCGGTCACAGCCCAAAGTTTCTGAGCTATCGTGCATATACGCGCCATGGAGACCGAATTCTTTTGGGGTTAGAAACGACTGTATAAATTTTCACTGACATTTACAATTCACGGCCTGCAAATGAATTTCTAATCACTTGCGTTATTTTAACTATTTTATTAAGGGTTCGAACACCGTAGCCACATTTTAAGGAATTTTAATAGTAAGACTCAATTTGTGCGTGAGGTTCATGTCAGTCTACGAAGTAAATTTTTGAGCTGTCTAAGTTGTGAGAATAGCTCAGGAATCCTACCTATCCCCCGAGGGTCGCCAATGCCAAAATGGGCCAAAGGATAGTCACCTTCAGCGAGTCCCTCTCAGTCTAGAAACAAGCTCGTTAGGTGGAGGGAGAATATAAAACAAGAAATGTCTCAAAAAGACGGATCTGTAGTCAATGGTATGTCACTCAACTATAGAAGAAAAGTCCTGAAAAAAAGACCCGTTAGGCCTAGCCACTTACCCTGAATTGTTTTTAGGCATAGCCCCATTTCTAATTCTTTAGGATTAATTTTTTCCATTTTCTTGACAATTTATCAGACATATACTATGGGCCCCAGCGGTAAAAACTTTCAGTCAAAGAAAAAAACACGCGGTAGCGAAAGGGTGAAGGGACGGGCTGCAAGGGAGCCACGGCAAAAGAAGGAAGGGCAGGGAAGAGTATGAGAGAGGGGGCCCCGACCGGCAATAAGCTGTTTTGTCCAAATCTCCATAGCGAGAGCGAGCCAGTGAGGCAGACCTAAGTTGTCATCCATAAAGGCCGATTGTGAAAGCAATTTTTCTTGCCTGTTCCAGACGAGTCTTGCGGTCCCGGAGCCCGGAGTAGCTTTTAGCGATTCCAGTTTGCATCCATTGAGTTGAATGCCAAGATTTCCTCAAAAATATTGCATCTGCACTCCCAATGAGACACAAACTCTTGGGAGTCTAAAGCCACAAAATATGAAGTTCCTCGAAAAGATCGACCAGGATTAAAAATTGCCCGGAAATTATGAGCCGGGATGTCCTCCTTGAATGTCCCAAATGGGATCGTCAATAGTCATTTTATGAATCTTAGTTTTTCTTAAGAATTTCTGCACAGTCGGGCTCTTGTGTTCGAGTTCAAGGAAATGTCAGAACAGGTCTTTGGGTATAGCGTTTTTAATCGAGGTGCGGAAGCCCGACGTTGTTTTCCAATCCATTAAAGATTTTAAATTTCTTATAATCAACGTATATCTACGATAAGGTTAAAAATATTGATACTTGGGGGAAGTAGAAACCCTTTTTGCGTTGAGTAGTGTAATATTGGGGACTGTTTTTTACGTTAAGGTCCAAATAATTCTAATTTAATGAGAAATATAATTTTCGTGTGATTAATTCCAGAATATTCTTGTTTCTAATTGAATATAAAAGATACAAAGAAGTTACCTGGTTTCCTGGTTCACTCGGCAATTTTCATATCATTTCATATGCTTACCTATTTCACATAAGGTGTGCAATACGGTTTTATTATCATTTGATCCTACATAGAAGATAATTTTATTGATCAAAGCTCTCGAAGATTTTGCACACTTGGTGTAAATTAAATGATCTTAGCATTTTACAAAGCAGCAAATCGAATAACTTTGCGGACTGCGAAGTAGATTTTTATTTAAACGAAATTCCCTGTAATAAAATGACCTGCTTTATTGACAACTTTGATTTACCTTTAAATAAATTCAAGTTATAACAGATTGATTCAGTCTTTCAATTAATAACGCAATGAGCATGCGCACCGAAAGATGTAATAGATAAGATATAAATCATAACAATAAGTAAGTCATCACACCGTAGTACGCTGGACATCCAATTCCTTGGGCACTAAAGATATTTAATCGTGCTGCCAATACGCCGGGGCTCTAAGCCAAAATAAGAATACATTTTCCACGAAGTAACAGTATCGTTTCGGGAAAGAAATGGCAAAGTTGGCACTGCATTTCTTCTCGATGAAAATCAGAGGCCGCTCGGCGGAAATTGTCAGTCTCTTGACCAAAGAAGTCCTTTCCAAGTCGGGGGGGCGTTCGGACAGACGCGGTAGACAAATGCTGCAGAGATTACATAAATATTTACTTGCAGCGAGATGGCATGGTCACTTCGGCGTTATCTTGCCAACATGCTTCTCTTACCAAATGCCTCAATGCTGCGTAGCACAACTGCGAAAGCTTCTCCTCGATGGATTAGCTCGAGTGTTCCCTGAACAGACGCTCATAGCGGTGCAATTGAGAGATAAGGGCGCATCTTAAGTAGTCTGTACAGCCAGATGGCCGTGATTTGCAAACTCTATGGAAATGATGATCAGTCTTGTGGGCTGGAAACCTTTCCTTTGGTTGCCTAGTCAGATTACGGAATCGATAACCCGCAGTTCTTGGATCGGTGACTTGAGACTTCGGAGGATCCTGGGAGCACCGGAGTGCATTTGAGGTGCTAAGAGAATCTCCGAAGTGTTAAAAGAATTCTGCGATTCCTCCGAGCAGCAGTAAGTGTTAAGAAAATCTCGCAAGTGTCCGAATGATCCAAAAAGTGTTAGAAGAATTCTCGAAAATGGGCAGAAAGTCTAACGACAATTTCAGAAGTGTTGAAAGAATTATGGAAATGCTTAGAAGAGTAAGAAGTTTTAAAAGAATTATGGAAGTACTGAGAGGAGTCAGGAAGTATAACATAATTCAGGAAGTATCTGAAAGAGCTAGGGAGTGTAAGGTACTTGTCACAGTGTCGGAAATAACCCGCTAAGGCTCGAGAGAATTCTGAAAGTGGTTAGAGGTACCAGATCGCTTTCAGATGAGCCAGAAAGGCTTTAGAGAAGCTTGAAGGCATTCAGAGGAGTCTGCAAGCTCACAGGACCGAACTTGAAGTGTTCGGAGTAGACTGGAAGTATGTGCGTGAAACAAGGAAGGAACACCAGCACGTACGCAACTCTCGTTCTGCGATAATTTACTGTGGTACGTCGAGGAATCTATGCTCAATTCAGGTTTGATATAAAATATTAAATCGCTCAAAATTTCTTGAGCTCAGCAGAAAGTTTTGAAACTTACAGAGAAATGAGGAAGCCAGTCTCTTAAAGTTCAACTATTGCTCAGCAGTAACCAGGGATCTAGTAGTCATGGAAAGCCATCGTCTTTTAGAGACAGAAATTTCTAACTTGTAAGACAATCAAAAATATTTAATCGCTAAGAGCAGGAAAGAAGGCATGGCGGGACCTAATGCATTCACACACGTGAAAATTGAGATTACGATTTCTGATACCTAAAATATATTTGTACGTATTCAAAGAACTAATCCATCATTGTATTCGTACACGAATATCTACACTCCACCGCAATGAACTTGGATCGGGCTTGAAATAGTCAGTTGAAGCTATGATATTTTTCCGGCTGAAATAGAAAGACTGAAAAAAGTTTGCTTTCGGATAGGCTGCAACCCTCAACGATAAGAAAACTAAATCTTCCGTAATCATCGATTAAGAAACGAACCAGGCAAGTTTATCGATTGCATCTTTCGCGACCCCTTCACTAATAACAGAAGCCTGGGCATGAACAGCTGTTTCCCCTACGTGATTGAAGTGACGAATGACGTTCCTGTAGACTGAAGGTTTTCTTCCGTCACAGAACAAAGCCAGGGAAAAGTTCAGGCAATTCAGAGAAGGTTCTAGGAAGCAGGTTATTAAGAGCCAAATTACCGAGTGCTTTTCTGCAGGCAACACCGTAAAGAAAAATCGAAGCCTGAGGATGTCGGAGATGCGTCGCACGATTTTGTACGGTAAACACAAGGACTTTGCAGGTCAGACGTCTGACGTGAACTGCGCTAATTGCAACGTCGAAGACATACACCTCGACTCTCTCCATCATGACGGAGACGGGGTTCGTCCTCGACTGAAAAGACCAATCCGCCACCATCTGCTCGGGTGCGCCTTGATGAAAGCATCGGGACTTGGAATTATTCATTTATTGAATCACATGTACTTGCAACATATGTACTTGGTATGGCATCATATGTACTTGCGACATATGTACTTGATACGGCATCATATTTACTTACAACATATGTACTTGGTATGGCATCATATGGACTTGGTATGGCATCATATGTACTTGGTATGGCATCATATGTACTTGGTATGGCATCATATGTTGCGCAACATATGTTGGTATTGCGCAATTAGGCCATATGTACTTACGTGATACGTACTTGCATGATACGTACTTGCATGATACGTACTTGCATGATACGTACTTCCATGATATGTACTTGCATGATATGTACTTGGTATTATGCAATTATGATATATGTACTTGGTATAACTCAATTATGACATATGTACTTGGTATCGCATCATATGAAATCGAGCAGCGCAGTCTCAAGTAGTACGGTCTCACTGAAGCAGCTGTTGAGGCACTGGTGGACATATCTGAGACATTTGGTGCCTTTATTAACCGCAAGTAATTTAAATTAGATAGAGCATGACAATCCAGTGAGAAATAATTAAAGAATTTGGATTCATGAGCTGCACTTCTTGGGGGTCTAAAAACGGTGCTAGGCTTCAACGGCATCTCATTCAGAAAACATGGTGATTTTTGACTCACGGTACATTGATGTATAAAAACTTGATTTCATACATAGTTACAAAAGTAAGTAAGCCTTGTTGTGTTAACTAATGTCCAACGTAAGGCAGCGATTTTAAGCATCGGTAATACTTATATAGTATCCCAGTGGTGTACAACAGGTATTTTGATCAAGCACTTGGACGACCCTTGTGTGTTTCTTTTGCTTGTAAAGGCTAACGCGCTTTCAAGCAGAAAAATGGGATTAGTACAATAGGATGTAGATCACCTAAATCTTATCACCTGTAGAGCTTTTATGCAAAAATATTTAGCATCACTTCAGCCTTTTATCAGTTGGCTGAATGAATTTTTAGACATGATGAACAATTCAAAACCATTTGATTTCACAAAGTTATTCAAGTTTGAATTAAATGATAGAGAAGCTGTAAAAGCTTTTCGCACATCGCGAAATATACTAACAGAGACATGGGAATTTAATTACATCGATAGTGGCAAAGAATAAAAAATAAATTGTAGGAATGAAATTGTAAAATTGATGACGAAAATGTTAAAAAAACAATTCTTTAATAAAAACGAGCAGTACGAAACGGTTCACACCAGCAAAGAAAAAATTAACTCCAAAGGCACCCATCAGAGACCGTTGAAGTCCGTGTCTGAATAAGTGCTCGATGATGAAATGCACTTCGGAAATGCCATATGCTCATCAATTACGAAACTGATGCGTGATGAGCATTTCAGACGGCGCCACCATCCATCCCAGAGCAAATAATGTCAGGTCAAACAGGCTTGGCGGAGGGCTCCGGCGGGGCCTGAGGAATACAATGAGGTTGTACGTCGCTCCTACATGGTTGCTCATGGCGCTGCTAAGTCCCTATCCCGCCTCAAAGACCTTAATTGAGCTTAGAAAAAGACCTGCTCAAAGGAAAGTTCTGTGCGTCCTTTGATTGGTCGATTGCAAGAGGCTCGTCAATGAGGCAGGATGACGATAATTTTTCAGCGATAAATTCATCGAGTCTTCTTTACAAGCGGACGCCTTTTTCACAGAGGTGTTCGCTGACAGCAATGGGAGAAAGAGGAAAAGAAACTTGGGAGTGTTCTTCCTTCAGCCATGAGAGAAGAAGAACTTTGTTCAGCATATACGCTTTCAATTGTTTTTTTATTCGCGAGTAGAGAAGCAATGAGAGTTTATTTTTCACTGCCTTGCGTCAGTTCCTCTCAGAAAACATGCGTTCATCGAAAAAACAACTTTTCGAGAGAAGGTTGAGTGTGTTTGGCGACGCTCACACCGGCCACAGTAGCTGAAAACGACCTACACTCAGAGATTATAAGCTTTAAATCTCAATCGCAGATGCGGCAGTAAAACCTTGTACACTTTAAGTGAAATATGAGGACAGCGGTGAGGGTGGGGGGAGGATTGAAGGTTGGGACACTAATATGTGCATGATGCACTAAAGGGGAATTGTCATTTCCGATTTATTTTCAACACAGTAAAAGGATTCTTGTTTTGAGCACCCTGGTAGTAAATCCAGGACGATTTCTTAGAACTGCTACAAAATTACTATGCTATATGGTAATTCAGAAAGAATTACTTTAAAATCATTTACGTAGACCACTATGTAACAAAATCCTTTGTAAAAACCGTTATTTACTGTTTCTTTATCTCAAACAAATGGAAAAAAGTTATTTTAATGATAGAACTCTGCTTTTGCAGTTAATTCAAAGAATTTTCAAACATTGTTTCTCAACATAATTCTTATTATAAATAAAATACCGGTACCATACAAAAGTGGAGTTCCATGGGGACATTAGACATTAGGAGTTAGGGTGGTAACCTTTTATTGCCACTATAAATTGTAATATAGCATAGTGTAATTGTACTCATTGATAATCGTGAGCAACACTATTTTCATTTACGAATACATCATCACGTCCTTTTCCTTTCGCTTGAATTTTGTGAGAACATCTTCAAGTCGTTTTTCCTTTCGTTTGAGTGGCGAGGGTATATCTTTGCGTTCTTTTCTCTTCGGTTTGGATTCGTTGGCGCTGTAGGAAACACGGAAATTTTGTCGAAGTTTCTCGTGGCTTCGTAAGAATTACCATCCGTGGGCCGGTCGGCGCGCCGCGCGTACTGCTGACGTCGCTGCTGCCTTCGACAGTGTCGATGTTTTATGCACACCGCCGCATTTCGTCGACTTTTTCTCGAGTGTATTCCGCCTTCGGAACGATTTTGGGTGGCAGATTAAAAGAAGGAGATTTGATTCATGTGTATCTCGTTCTAAATCCTGATGTAGCGTGCCATCACAACCGAAAGAAAGATGAGGTCAGCGAGAGCATTTCCTTTCTATTTTTCGTACTCATGTTGGCTTCGATTTTATTCTATTTAGCCTTTCGATGTAAGGCGACAGTCGACCAACGCGTCAGAAAATGTTGCGCCATGTAATAAAGCTCTCTCTCTCTCTCTTTATATATATATTATATACAGAGGGAGACAGAGAGAGATGAGAGAGACGAGAGAGTGCGATGCATGCAATCTAAGTCGCCATCCAAAAGAGTCGTTAAGTATTCAGTGTCCGTTCGCAACAAATTCGTCCTCAATAGACCGGAGCTGGGTCGGTTTTCTCCCATCAGCACGCACGCGTTGTCTCAAGATTTGCAAGACATTGAAAAAACTGACCTTGGAATTTCACGCGACTGCACGGGAGATTTAAAGTTCCTGACCCTCTCCGGAGTGGCTGTGATGTACTTACTGATTGTGCGATACATTTACCTACTGTGCCATGCTTTTAATCATTTAGCAATATGTTTACTTAGTGTATGATGTATTTATTTTGTGTGTGATGTATTTATCTTGTGTGTGATGTATTAACTTAGTATATGGTGAACAGTATATACAAATTGGGTGATATTTCAACTCATTTTGCAATGCAGAGACACAGTGTGTGATGTATTAACTTAGTTTGTGAAGTATTTCTTCGTTGTGTGATATATTTAAGAACCCAGTTCCTAACATATTTACCCTCTTTGTGTTGCTGCATAGTTCCGTTGGTGAATAATTTAACTTCATTCGCCTAAATCCTTTCACCCTTATTCGCGTTCAGTGTTACCTTTGAGATGTTTGGGCCTTCACGCCCGGGCTGCACTGGGGTGCCACCGCTTGAACGATTGAACGTTAGAGCGCTCAGTTACGTTATTTACGCTGCAGCTACGGGAATCGCTCAGCCGGGAGCATCAAACCGTAGGCTAGATCTCCCCACGTTCGTGTGCCTCAAAATTTAAGTTCGTTTCTCAACTGAATTTTGTTTCAAGCTTCGTTACCTCGGTTACTCTTTCGTAGATTTGCACACAGGACCACTCACGAGTTTCAACACTTCCCATTTGATTTGATTAATTATGACCTCTCCCCTTCCGACCGTAAAGACGTTCCGGTATGTGATCTGACTCCCAACTCCATTAGCCAGAAAAAATGACGTCGGGTTCCAAAACCCGATAGAAAACCTCGCTTCTTTTGGGGCCGACCGTTAACAAAGAAGCCCGTCTCCGTCTCCGTCTCTGTAGGAGTCTGCCTCTTGTCACCAAGTGCGCGTTAGCCTCCATTGAGGGCACTATCTCCTACACTTGGCAAAAGTATGTGTTATGGTATCTGAGGAATATATTGCCTCCGAAGAATGGGAGACGCCACCAACTGGCTCTCTGCCAAAGCTCTGCAAGGAACATCCACATCACGTAACAATGGAGTCCTCCAACCAATGTCTATCTGGTAACAAACTCTGCAGGCATCACTCCGTGCCCTGGCTCTGCCACCTCGTGTGTTATTTCAAGACCAACGCGTATAATTTCGAGCGTTCCTTCTCCTTCCCTTCGTACTTTTTACGCGCGAATTTTTCATGGATTATTGTTGTTGAGAAAGTCATTGTGCTCTTTTCCACACAACTTGGTGCATGGCGAGGGAAGAAATTCAATTTTTGTAAAATTTTGTGGATTTACTTGCAAAAGTACTCGCGCGAGGACTTCTGAGGCGCGAGGACTTTAGAGGCGCGAGGACTTTAGAGGCGC
>VOMN01077521.1:0-10864 GCA_014899125.1 Orchestia grillus | reverse complement strand
TCGGTACAAGTTCTCATTCTCCAGTGTTTGTGTCGGAATTGAAGTGTCGTTACCTGACGACTTCGTTATTAAGAGACGGGGCAACATTGTAGACTTTGCGAAGACAAATGGTGCACTTCTTTGAATCATGTAGGGATACAAGGAAATTTTGCTTACAAAGCAACTTCAATAACAATATTAGGGTAAAAAAACACTTGAAAAACATTAACAAACAGTTCAGTGTTTCGTATGTTCTATAGAGTGTATATTGCCCTAACGTTCTTGCCGTAGGAATATGTTTTATTAACTGCCAACTCTGAGCTCATTGGTAAGAACTGAAGATGTATGACCTTTCCCTAATTCGTTCGTAACGCGGAGTTTCAAATATTTGAAAACTAACGACGCTCTTGGAAAACTAACGACGCTCTTGGCTGGTTTCCATGTAGTTCATGAGTACAACAAGCCGAGATATTTACTCTTCCCTAGGTGGCACAAATGTAGGAGTCGTTCTGAACTTGGAAATCAAGATTGAGGTTGCCAGTCCGTGCAGGACAAAGTGCTCAGCGACGCCCTCCCAACTTGAAACGATGCCCCCTTTGGCTCCAAGTGGTGCTGGCGTTGCCAGTTTTTTGAGCGGGCGAATGTTGCATTACTCAGGTAAGGATAAATTCATCTACGATTGCTCACAGCTTCCTTTGACTGGAAGTGAGAAATTCACTTAGTGTTATGTCGACTTCGAAGATTAAATGTGTTGATAATTCCAGTTTAATTCCTGGATGGTTGGTTCAGAGAAGACACGAGCTGAAAGCGTTGGTAACCAGATGGCTCGAATTTTTTTGTTTAGAATTGATTTCAATTTTATGTATAATATTCTTTTTGTGAAATTTGTTTCGTGGTGAATAAGTTGAGATTTGCGTCACCTTGTGACCCTGTGAAGAACTTCAAGCGAGTGTCATGAAACTGACTTATATGTATTGGTTGAATCTCTTCGTGATGCTTGAATTTTCGTGTGCAAATAATTAAGTCTACGTTTATATTTTCGCAGTAAAATCTATCTGCAAATTCATCGTTAATAATCCTCTAGTGGAACTTTTGTTGCATTGTGCGTTCATCCACATTGTAATGACACTATGTAACATGGTTTTGTTCCTTGCATATTAAGTGTTCTGTGCCAACCCATCTGTTGCTAAAAAAAAAGAAATCCCCATTGCTCAAGTGAAACTATACTCGTGTTTTATTCTCGTATTGTGTATTGTATTTATCACTGGTTGTCACATTATCACAATTTTATTTGTCACATTGAAGAAAGAAAAGCAAATTTAAAATTTCATGGACCCGACCACGAAAGCAGGGTAAGAAGCATTAAAACTTTTTTCATTTGTTCGGTTACGACGATACCGGGCATTATTCTTTTAGATCAGCCATTGGAAAGAAGCTGAATTTTGTTGCATGATGTGGTCGATCGAGTTCGACTACAAGCATGGCTCACGTTGACCTTATCTATCATTACTTCGAGATGGTGAGGAGCTGTGAGAGAGGCCTCTTTCAATTAGCCCAATGTTGCTGTACAAATGAGGCTTGGAGCATGGAGCCGAGGGTTTCTTAGCCGTCGTGCATGTTTTCATTTTCATCACGCCAAAAATCCACAACTTATCGTATTCCAACTTCGTAATGCGTCACAAATGTCCTCCCACATAAAACGTAATCGCATAACTTAAAATCGTGCAACAATGGAGCTCTCAATTAAGCCATGGTGTCATTCTGTAGTCACTTCAGATTTGTTTTACGGGATTGGCGATTTTTTTCTTTTATAGACGAACCCAAGTTAAATAAATGTGTCTGAAATATAGGCCAGGCTGAATATAAGTCTGCCTCTTTAGGGTGCGCTGAATAAAATGAAGCATGGATATAAATAGAGTTCTAAGTAAAAGCTGAGGTAATTATTTTTTCTTCAACATCAATGGTAAAATTTGCCGTACAGACGAAACGAGTTGTCTGTTAGTAAAACTTGTGTGTGTCGGGAGGCTTGAAAAGACGTAAAAAAATTATTTACATCTTCAACTTCTTGAAACACTGTATTCTATGATCTGTTCTTGTAAACTCGCGTGTTACACTTCTTTCACAACGATGGATTAAAAATGCTCAACTGTTGGATTTAAGATGTAATTTCACTCTTTATTCGTTCTTTATTTTTGTGACTGTACTTAGTAAAAAGTGTCCACAGGCATGTTGTTGCCACTTGTGTTGAGATTAGTTTTCGTGAAAGGGAGAAAAGAAAATTTATCTAAAACATAAATATTTGATCAAGACCTTTGAGTCTAGGCTTTAGTTCAAAAATGTCTAGTTTCTTTGCATTGGCAATTATTGAGAAGATACATGAATTAAAAAAGCCACAGAATAATTGCACGATGAAGTGTCTTTAAATAACTCTTGTCTAATTTCCGTTGCAAAGTTTCTGTGTATGAATAAGCTCCTAGTCGATACTTCTTCGACGGAGAATTCTGAACTGGAGCCTCGGAGGACAGTAATTACTTCACTCAAATCTCTTGAAATTTCATCGTGATGGGCACTTTCATTTTGCCATGTCGTTACGTGTCATCTGTGAGGAGCTCCTGTGGGCTCGGTGGTAATGAATCTTGTTCCGAGTTGAGTGATGGTCGACCTACCACTTGATGAAAAATTGTGCGGTTGGAGTGATGTTTCTTCTAATTGCGCGTTGGGAGTGATGTNGTTGGGAGTGGCGTTTCTTCTAATTGCGCGTTGGGAGTGGCATTTCTTCTCATTGCGCGTTTGGAGTGGCGTTTCTTCTAATTGCGCGTTGGGAGTGGCGTTTCTTCTGATTGCGCGTTGGGAGTGGCGTTTCTTCTGATTGCGCGTTGGGAGTGGTGTTTCTTCTAATTGCGCGTTGGGAGTGGCGTTTCTTCTGATTGCGCGTTAACTCTTGTAAAAGGACTGAATGGTTAATTCGCACTCGTGACCAAAATGGAGTTAAAAATGTTATGTCGAATAACTGCAGTTTTCTTGCTGAACATATGGGTCAGAATTGGAATAAAGTGTTTCAAGTCATTAGTAATCAGCCTTCAAACCTCATTACAGTGATTCAAACCTTTCAAATGGATCATTTCAAAGCTTTCGTCCCACTAGGGTTAATGGATTGTCGCTGCTACCATTTTGTACTTCCATGTAGAACTGAATCTTTTTTGGTTCTTCACCGGGCAATGTGAGAACTGCACTTTTTAACAGCTGTGATGTTGTTCAATTGGAAAACGTCGCTTATTCTGAGGAGTTAAGTTTATTAGATGTTTGTTTTCTGTGAGTAAGCACTGCTTTTTAGGTACTGCTTTCAAGTATGCATAATTATAAATCCCACCGTGAAAGTTACTTTACTCACAACAACAGTAATTATTGGCATTGCGACCTTTAAATATTATTGTGGTGAATTTCTGTGGCGCTATCTGCCAATAATGCTGTAGAAATGCATGAGCGGGGTCGTAAGTTGATTATTACGGCTTGTGACTACTAATGTTATTGTACCTTTACGTAGTTCTGTGAGGTCATTATGAACTTCAAACGTTTTAAATAACTGAGCTATGTTGCTGAGTATTGTGGTTGTTAAGTAGAATGAATTATTCGTCAATATTATGAACGGTCGTCTGCATGCAAACATTTGGTCGACGTTGATGTTCGTTTTGAATTGTGCATTTTTCATTTCAACACTGTTAGGCTGAGAAACTCTACATACCTCGTGAAAATTAAAATCTTGACGCATTGCGTGGTTGTGGTGGGGTTGAGATTGAGATTAGAGGGCGGAAATAAAATTGATACTGCTTTACTTTTTTCATGGTTGGTTAGTCCGGTAGAATTTTCAGTATTGAGGATGATTAATGTACGAATTGTAAATGTCAAGAGGACTTCATGTGTTTATCACTGCAAATTATGGTCGTTTTGAGTAGAACATCGTGGAGACCTGCCCGGCCTGCCCAATTACTGCGCAACATTAGGGCCTTCGTCGCTCTACACTTGTGTTAACATGCTCTACTGTTCCGGGAATGTTCAACTGAGCTGCGCTAACATGCTCTACTGTTCCGGGAATGTTCAACTGAGCTGTGCTAACATGCTCTACTGTTCCGGGAATGTTCAACTGTGATGCGTACATCTTGGGCGTCCTTTACTTCCGTTCTATGATAAATACCTCGACAAGTTGGTCGAGTTCTTATGTTTATGAAAATTCTGACATTTATCAATTGAATGTTACTTTTGGTCCTTGCGAAACGATTGGGTTTAAACAGGCATTTGAGATACAAACCATCAATATTTACATGCTCGAGTGTGCGGTTTTTCGTTAAAAGTTGAATCGAATCTATACTGGAGCGCTCAAAGCGTCGTTACTGTATCGTTTCTGAAATTTGCAGAATTTCAATAAGTGTAAGTATTCTAGTATAAACGTTCCAAGAAATTATCTTTTAGTGTTTGTATTTAGTCTTTGAAGTAGACGATTCTGTGTGAAATGGTTCTTGCTCAAAATATAATTCATAAGCATGTTTTTAAAAAAGATTGGGTATTTTTACATTCAGTTTAGTTCTTAATGAACGCGTTAGAAATTCATAGAGTTGACAACCCATTGTAAATGAAGTTTGGCGGGGTTATTAATCTCATTATTAATTTCGTTCTTGTATAGATAGAGCGAGCTGATGCCTTGCAAATTATTTGTAAATTGTGGCATTTGAGTTTGTTGAAAATACCGATACCAATGTCCGTGCAAGAAAATCTGCATAGGAAGTAATTCAGATAGCTGAAGTGGTGGTGTTATCTATAGTTTATATCATTAGTAATTACGAGTGAGACATGTGCCATAATTCAATTTGTGTTGCCGCTCAGAGACCATACATTGGGCCCAATAAATATCTGATATATGACCAAGATTTATTTATCAAAGTTATTTATTTATCACATTGGGTGCAACAAATGTCTGATACATGACCAAAATTTATTTATCATAGTTATTTATTTATCGCATTGGGTGCAATAAATGTCCGACACATAACCAAAATTTATTTATCATAGTTACACAACAGCAAAGCAACGTAACACGAAATATCCCACGTAGTTTTGTACGCTGAGTACTGAATTAGTGTAAGGATTACAAATAGGAAAACATTGATATAATATCGACTAGTCTTACATTGTCACCTCAAAAAGTATCCATAACACCCACAAATTTGTTTTAAATCGATAATAAATAAGAAAGCATTGGTATAAATAATATCGACAAGTCAATAATCGCTTCCAAAAATAATAATCACACCCGAAAAATTAGTTTTACTTCGATATTAAATAGACCTCGAACATCAGAAAGTTGTTGAGGTGACAGTAATGTATAAACTTATATTAAAACTAGACTTCTTCCTCGTATAGCAGCCAATGAACCAACCCCAGTCACTGTCTGGGAGCTGCGTGAGAGGGTCATTGTTACTATATAATTCTAGAATGGTGAAGGCTAAAGATTTACGAGAAAGGCCCAAAGAAATAATTGTTCAGTTACATAAAAGTGGTTGGGCTTTACAAAATTTAATCTATGCTAAAAGTACCGACCTCAACCATTGGTGGCATGATTCACGTGTTCACGTCATATCAGTCTACTGCAAGTCTTTCACGTTCAGGACATGCATCTAAAATTTCTAGCCGTGCTGCTAAACTAAAAGAAGAAAGTATTGAGTGACTCGATCTGAACTTCAAAATGATTTGGAGCGATTGGGACAAATGTATGCAAAAACACAATTCAAGCAGTTCTTAAAAACAAGAGATTCTGTTCTCGCACACCAAGAAAGGCGCCCTTGTGGAAGCGAATACACGTCAGAAATCGGCCGAATTTCGCCAAGGTACATAGAGAGAAGTCTGCAGGTTTTTGGGTCGCAGTACTATGGTCCGACGAGACCAAGATTGAGTTATTTGTGAGGAATAGCGCAAATCACGTTTGACGGCAGAAAAATTCTGTGCGTGATCCTAATTATGCAATCGTAACGTCAAAGATTGGTGGGGGCAGCATCATGGTATGGTTCTGCTTCTCCTCGGTAGGCCCTAGTAAACATCATTTGTTTGAAGGAAAATTAATACTCTGTTGTATCGTAAGGTTCTGGACGATAATCTCGTATAATCTGGGAGCGACCTGAAGTTGCGAAGAGGATAGACATTGCAGCGAGACAGCGATCCAAAGCATCCAGCTAGGAGCACTGCAGCACGGTTTCAGCAGAAAAAAATTGAAGGTTATAGGATACCCAAATTCAGAAAAGGGACCCAAGAAATCTAACACATTTTAAAAGAGTACGCCAAGAAGAAAGGGCCGAGATACTTAGAAATATTTGCGAGAACCTTATAGGTAACTATCGCACACCGGTGGAAGCTGTTGTACTAGAAACGAAAGGTCGTATCACCAAATACTAACTGCTTTTTGAATGTATTGAATACTTTCTGAATTATACAGTTCATATTTTTGCCGAAATCATAGTAATACTATCTTATTAGTTTATTCTGATGACAAATTAGTATTCAGCCTACAAAACTACATAAAATATTCAATTTTTGGTTACTTCGCTGTAGTGTAACTGTGACCACTAAACGTGGGAACACACATCGGCTAAGTTACTGCTCCCACTGTAGGCCAGGCAATAGGGTAAGGTTGTCCATCGTATGCAGTGGGGGCTGGCGTATCCTGGAGGGCTGTATTAGATTTGCCTCAGCTATAGGTATGCCTTCGGGACTTCTATCTTTTATGGCCGACTTGGCTTCTTCCAAGTTAAAGACTTCATTCGCTCTCTTCTTCGGTTCTTCTTCCTTTTCGTTTTTAACTCGCAGTTTGTATGCGCAAGAGATTTTGTGTGGGAACCCGCTTAATACGAAGATTACCTGTTCACTGTAGTTAATACTAAATGAGCCCTTCTCTTCTTTGAATCATATTGCTTGTAGATAGGGAGTTTTAAATAAAGTAACTAGTAATTTTTCAATTTGTGTGTGTAGCATTTCCTTTTTCAATTACTTTGACGTTCGGTACTATAGCGTAAGTGCTCAAAATATCTTTGAATGGTCCTAAAGCTTTTACTTCGTAAAGCTTATTTATATGCCACATGTTGCCTCAATTTTGCCATGACTTGGTATTTAAAACCCGAGATCTTGAAAATAACAATTTCTAGGTCTCGTATAACGCCTTGTTGACTCATACTAGTCCGTCAAGTGCCGCTATCGCTGTATATTGGGTGCGTTGCCTTCCTCGAGAGCGGTGCACCTGTTTGATCTTCGGTACGACTTGATAGCGCATCGTGTTTACTGCCGACGCTCTATCACGCCCTCCCTCTCTGGTAAGAAGGAGAAACCTCGAGGCCAGTGCTCTCAAATCTGGCGTGGATTTTCAGAACAATTCATCAGTAGTGCGAATTTTGGCCCGTGGTGCGAGGCCAGGCGTCAGTCTGATTGATCGTTGGTGGGCTTGTTCTTTGTTTGGCGAGGGTGTTACCGAGCGCTAAAGGGCAGATTCTCGCCATTTCCCGATCGCGCTTGCAAGGCTGTTTTGCTCTACGACGGCATCATATCTTTGGTGGGGACATCAATTTTCGTTTCTGAAAATTGGGCTGCGTGTTCAGTGGAGTGAGACTATAGGCTTTTCACCGCTATCGACGGTCTGTAGTTTTCAAAACATTTCCTCGGAAAATTCAGCTATCATGGGGATATATCACTGTCCATTGTGTCGATGTTGCGTTGTACACTTGTGTTGATAACGTGTAGTAGTCGTGAACCTCTTCATGCCTCCTAGTGTGGCCTTGAGTATCATTACTTATTCACAGCAAACATGCGCCAGTGCTCGTGTTTCCCACAGACATTCGTTTAATTATGACGGTTGATTACTCTATCTCATGGATTCTTGGTTTCCAACTTATTATAGTACATGGAAAAGTTATGTTCTCTCTGTACTTAGATGCGTACTAGATTACTTGGTTTGTTCCCGAAATTCCCCGCTTCATTAAATCGATATTATGCAACTCGGCCAAATTGATCGAAGATATCCATCGGTTCTCGTATGTCTGACAATGACTTCATGATGCCCTCGAATGAACGACCTCGATTTTGCTACCCTCCTTGTCTGTTTAATTTGAAGATGCAAGTTGAAGCGCAAACACTTGTTTGTCATAAATTGTGTCGTCAGTTGTCCAGCTTTGTTGATCATAACTCTACCCGACAGAGTAACCCATTTCTCTTGAGTTCATATCACGCATGCCATTTATGAATACACCGAAGTATTTATCTTTAGGAATTGAGGACGAATCGATAGATGGACCGATACGTTTGCTGCAGCGCACGGAGACAAGTACCCAACTCTATTTATATGTCCAATTATTTTCTCACTGAAGTGAAAAATAACTGGCTATCGCTGTGCTGGTATTGGAAAAAATATATCTTTTGCTGGGCAGCGCACCTGCTGTACCATTTCAAGCCGTACTTGTGTTTGACGCTCGTCACAGTTGCGAGTAGGAGTGGGACTCGATTTAGACAGAGTTTATCCTAGCTAACTTGGTCTTTTTTCGTTTAGAAAGTTTGCTTAACTCTGTCTGTCTCACTAGAAGATTTACGAGCAATTGCCTGAATTTTTTTGGAGTTGCAGAGAGTCTGCAGACAGGTACCCTGCTGCTTGATGTTTCCTTTGTTTCTCTGTTCATTCGCATTTACAAAAAGGGCTTGTACTTTGTTATAAGTCTAATAGGGCATTCGTGTTTTTGAATATACATGCATTTGCCTTTATTCTAGTTGTGCTGTAAGGTTGATTTCATTGGATGTATCGTAGAATTCTAATCATTTGACTTACTCCTCAAGTATGTCATTGATTATTTCAGCATTTGATTTGGGTGAAAGTTACAGGACGTTTTTTAGACGATGTACTTGATGATGAATGGGGCAGATTATTTTGGCCTTCTGAGCGTACGACGAAGATTGGCACTACATTTTATTCCCTATTGCCGGCTGCAGTACTTCTTTTCAGGGTTGTTGTTGAGGGGCGTTTTAGTCTAGTATCTCAATTTATCTATTTACATCTATGAATATCACGTGAGTTGCTTGTTGATGCGCATGTTCTCAATAAAAGTACACGGCATAAAATATGGAAAAATTACATGGATTTGTAAGTTATTTCATTTCTATCTATGTTTCGTTTCGCTGTAACATTATATTCTCAGGAATGATATTTCTATAAAAGATGAGATAACGTTACAGTTATTTCAACTTAACCCCTTGGTCGTCTGCTTGACCGCGTGGAGACATGCCAGGTGCTGTGGCCATGACACAAGCTGGTGTATTTCACAACAATTCAGCCAGTCGAGGACAGATTGTTACTATTCAATCATTTGAAAATAATTACATAAATAAATTTCTAATTCTATTTGTTTCACAGGGGGATTCGTTCACCGTTCTCTACATTATGTATGATTTCACGGAGTAATCGATAATATTGTTTTGATTCATGAAAATGTACACGAATTCTTGATCATCTTTGTGATTCTCGATACTTTTAATGAGGCGTCAAATGCTAAGTATCGAAGCTCCGATTCTTTTTTATTTAAACTAGGCCTTCTCTTTCGAAAATTAATACCACATTTACAATAAGGTGTAGACGAACACTAAACTTTGGACATCATGAAATGAAGCTCGTGCTGCGAATAATTCGGCATCAAATGTTGAACAAAGTTCCATGGGTACGTGTTTCCTTGGAAGCATTTGATTTAGAGTGGAGAGTGATAGGAAAAGCGCACGTCAGCGATTGATTGCACTCGCATTGATAAGCTTTCGGAGCGAAAGCAATCTTTCACTTTGCTTTTATCGCAGCTGTCCGACCAGCTCTCAATTCTTTGCTCTCAAATTTGGCTGCATGTTTCCCTTCTTTCCTGTTTGCTTGACATACTTGCCTTGATTTTCGTATTTCTATTCGTATGGTCTTGCTGGTCTGCTGCTGCCTGGTAGTTCTCCTAACTTCTGTATTCATGCGTACGTTATTTTCATACTGTTGATGTATTTCTTCTCTAACGTGCATCTGTGTCGTTCTCGCCGTATTTCATATTCTTATTATTTAGCATCTCTCTGATATCCTCAACTTCCTTCTCGACGAAGTTAATATTCTTGTCACGACGCACCGTCTCCCGGGTGTTCTGTTTCGTTCGCGACGTGTTTCATATTCTTGATTAACGATCTCACTCGCTTCTCAATTCTCAATTCATTTTATTTCATATTCTTGTCGTAATCGCCATTCGTCTTCCTAATGGTTATAACTTTGTTCCTGACGCAGGTCATATTCTTGTTGCGGTTCTCTCTAATATTTTTTTAAAGTCCCCCACCTGCAACCAAATAATTAAAAACGCAATTTTTATTGCTTTTAAAAATTAAAAACACATTTTTATTGCGGAAATTAGAAACAAGGATCTGGCAACAGGTCAAAGAACAAGGCTCCGACCAGACGCCTATGTTGGTGGCTTAGAACCGCTGTGGGTGCGCGCGCTACATCACAAGAGCGCTGATATTTTCGAATTCGTTTCAACGTGTGAGTATCTCGTGACCACCGCCATCTTCCTGATGTTTTTAACCTTTGCCTCCTAGGTGACAGTGCGTTCAGGGCCAAGTTGTTCAGTGCTGCCATTCTCAGCAAAACTTGACAGTTCAGAGTAATTGGACTGCTCGTTTAAGATGTTGTGTAAAATAGTAACAAGTTAATAAACTGCATTTGCGAAACTCCATTTTATGAGGTGTAAATTATTTAATACCACTTTATTATTACTTTAAAAGAGTTTATGCCGAGTGACACGTATTACAACTTTAAGGGTGCCCGCACACCAAAAGCGTTAAAGCGAGAAGA
>VOMN01077518.1:0-27632 GCA_014899125.1 Orchestia grillus | reverse complement strand
GAGATAAATGACTTTCCAAGCAAACAAGTGAGTAACAAATATGCGATAACTTGAGGCAAGCGCACGAAAAGCTCGAAGTAAATACGGCACCCACCAACGTAAGCAGCAATTCACGGGAAACAGACGCTCAAGTGACATAAGAAAAAGACGAAAATAGTTCAAGATTAGCTTGCAGATAACGCTAGATCAAAACTCGAATAACTACCAAACCTAAGAATAGTTATTCCTCACGTAAAAGCAGAAATAATTGTATTTATTATAATAGAATACAGCGGCAGGAACCAGCCAAGTGAGCCATTCTTGGGTTTCTATCCAAGCTCTGGGCTGTACGCATCCATGGGAAGACATTAAAAGTCAGTATATGAAGGGGACGAATGATAAACTTCAACTACAAACGTATCCGATGTTGATATCAATGAAAAAAGTTTTTACAATACATCTGAGGAAAATTAAAGAACATAATGAATACATTTCGGAGGTTCCTCCTTCCAATGGATTGGGCAGAATTGCTGTTGCCGATAAGGCACTGAGAAACATACTCGGGATATAAGCGTTTTAGAAACAAGCGTTGGGATAATATGCACGCCTCTTCTTCGTGAAATTTTCCTGCAATTTCTTCATTGACTAGAAATTAAGAAAACTACGCTTGTCATTAGAAAATTCAAATGGGTGGTAATTTTTTCAGTAACACGTCACAAAAAAATATGACTACAACATCATATCAGGAGACGTCCGATAATGGTGTATTAACGTAGCTTTAGGTAGCAGAACACGTTTTCCTAATAGTATACGGGACATGAAACATACTTCCCCCCATTAGCAAAATATTAGCGAAAAATAGAAAGAACTCAGAACAGATCTGAAAATACCGAAGTCCGCGTAAAACTCGCAAGCTTGGGAGCGTCTTAGGAGAAGGGAATTTTTTTCATATAGCATTTTTAACATTGTCGTTTTCCATTATAAGTTTCAATAGTATTTTAACATCTTGAGTAACATCATAAGATTTTATTATTAAGAGCGCTGTACATCCACCGGTGCTCTCTAACCGAAAAGATGGACGCGATCAATATCCGGAGCAGTAGGGGCAACTCAGTGCCTCAGCTACCTCCGTTCGTTGTCCTGGGTGCCGTGCTAGCGTTTCTGTTTCTTATACTTGCAAGGTGCAGGTGCGTTGAGCCGCTCAAAACACGGTCTGTCAGGTAATTACAAGACCGTTCCGAACGTTAACTGAAGCGATACAACTCGCCATGGAAGCCCTGAGGTCGGAGTGGGATGCTGCTTCGTCAAGCTTGTGTAGTCCTGAAGTGGCGGACAAATGGTGGAATACAATCGTGGAAAAATACACTGCTGGTGACAGAAAGTTTCACAACGAAGATTATTTGTCAAGAACGTTCGGTGCTTTTCGTGATACCAAGGATAAGCTGAGAAATCCCCAAGCTGTTGCCATGGCCATATTTTTTCAGAAGTATGTATCTCATGATCATGGACTATACAGCTGCTTTAAATTATAAGGTTATGGAAAATGAAATTTTTCATCAATTAAAAATTTCAAACGAACATTATTCTGTAGTTATCTCTACGTGGCACTTGATGAGAGACAGTCGGCATTGATCTGGTCGTCCTGTCATCACCTGCAATGCAGGAGCCGCCCGAGTCTCGCTCTCCACACTCAGTGATCCATGTATCCAGTAATCGATATTCTACATATCTTCTTTCTCAGTAATCTTTACTTTCAGTAATCTGTACTTTCAGTAAGCAGTAATCTATATGTTCCTGCTCGATAATTATCTATATGCTCCTGATTAAAGATAGAATTTCAAATTGCGGTGAAGTGGCATTCGCCATTCAGTTGAAGATATCACCAAATTTGAGACTTTATGACTGCAAAATGTAAAAAGTTTTATGAAGCCAACAACATTTTCATCCTTTTTCAATAGCTGAAAGGCTATACTTTTCTTCACTTCCGTATCTTAGATGCTGACTTCTGTTGTATGCCCTGTGCTGCGTTCTATTGATTTCTTAAATTGTTGGTGAAGCTGATTTCCGAAACATTTTCATAACGGAGATGTTTTGCTGTCTTGGCTCTCCTTGATTTACATCGAATTTATTTCATAACCTCACTCGGCCACACCTCGCCCAAGCACATGACGTCTCTACCCAGACTAATCTGTTCTACCCCTCTTTGTCGGTGCAGTACTTCACTCGACTAAACGCCTATTATAACAAAACACAATTTTGTTTTCACTGTTAAATTTATAACCGTAAGTGACTCATTTACTTGCGACAAAGAACAAATACAAAGCACGAATAGAATGGCTATCAACGGATTTTATGTCACAAAGTTTAAAACGATTCATCAGGGAAACGATTCATATTTAAACCCTCAGCTTTTATAAACATCAACGAGACCTCGCAAAAATTCCAATACTACTTATCCAACAATTGGCTCCACTCCGGATAAATTTCTTACTTTTGGAAAAACTTATTCGCATAAGTGAGATAATCTATTATCCCACTCTTCTAAAACAACTAGGCCGCCAATTTTCTATTTGCAGTACCACAGCTGTAATTCTGAGGAGTTGCGTAACATTTTTCGACCGCTCCCAACTCTTGCACTCATTTAGCCCTTACGAGTCTCCTGGGACACGTACATTGCCATTGAGGCTCATTTCTGCTCTAGATGTTTTCAATTCTAGATCAATTTATTTGTCTTAAGAACACAGTGATATAGATTAAATCGAATTTATTTGTACAAAAATTATTACACGATCATGCCGCCTAAGTCAAAGCCTTTTTTACATGTCTATAGTAACATAAGTTATTATTTGTATATATTTTACGCGAATGCTAACTCGAAAGCGTTAATGGCAGTTAACTGCTCAAAGTGAAACGTGCAAGAGTATCGCTCTATTTTAGTATTTGCTAATACGACCCCAATTCGTCATATTTTTGCCTTGGAACAGGTCTAAGCATGAGAGATTTTGAACATATTCCCTGATGAATATTTGAACAGCACGAAGAGCAGCATGTCCGTGTTTTAATCAATGATTTCCCGCCAGGTTAGAGTACGATCCACAGTCCGGGGACGGAGATGGAGACTGTACCGATAAATTCAAGAAGTTTTTGGAAGAAGCCGCTGTCGACGCAGGCGAGGTTAGAGGCATTTTACGTCTGTAGGAGTTTTTTAATTGTAGAAAGTAAGTTCTCGTAAACGAGTCGAACGGTTGATTTTTTCCGTACGCTCTTTGCAAATGCTCCAAAAATATTTACTGAAAAGAAACCATTCAATTGGGCAGTGTTCAAGTAGGGTGAATCCGATATTGGTCGCTGTAGGGTAACTAGTCGAGCGACCCGCCCGAAACAACGGGAAAACAAATGTTCATCGTTTTCGTTGAAATAAACCATTCGTTACAAAAATACTGCCATGTGTTTAGTCGTGCTCACTCAAATAAAACATTTAACTTCCTTTAGATTCAATTCAATTCCGATACGCTATACAGTACCCTATTAGCGATACTGCCGTACATCGGCGCGGCTTGCAGTTGTATTCACCTATGAAATACTGGTAATGGGGACGGAGAGACCAACCACGCATGCAAGCCCTCGAACAAACCGTTCATTATTGACATAACTTGAATACGTGCCCCGCTAAAAATAACGATATAAATGATGTCAATTCCGTCAGATGCCCTCATATTTTGCGGTAAATCTTACGTGAAATAATTTGATTTTCTGTATCACTGGTATGATACAGCCTTCTTTGATAGTCTCACTGATGAGAAATACGTACTCTATAGCCTGGACCCAAGAATTTTTTCCTGATTTCTTAAGATGCACACACGAAATAACAAAACATCAATATAGATGGATAGAATCAATAAGTAATTACAAGATATAATCCATAATTTTCAATAGCATATCCAACTCTTACTCCACCTGCAGAACGAGTCTGCGAAGAACGTTCTCGAGCTCCTGGAGTGCTGCAGGACCAACCTGACGGAGGAGCATATGACGGCGGGCAGCAGCGGCACTGAGGACCGCCACTACCTCCTTGACCTGCTGGTGGCCGTGCTGGGGTCCCCGCCCCCCCAGTACGACTCCTACACTGCCAGCATACAGGCCGAGTACGGCCATCTCTCCGACGTAGCCTACAAGCAACTCAGGCTCAAGGTGACCCCATAATTAGTATAAGGATTTGCTTTTTCTGTAGCATTATTAAAAAACCTTCATTAATTCCAATACGTTTTGCCGTTGGCTTTTAAATGCCTTACAACTACTGGTGTGGTGGGGGATGTGAGGAATGTGTGGTTTAAATTTCCTTTTCCAAGGGAAGTACTCCGCAGTCACGTAAAAAGCCTTACCTGAGCCGAGGCTCGAACCCTGGTCTTTTCGGCTGTGAGGCCATCACGCTAACCACTACACCATGGAGCCCACTTTCATCACCAAAAAAGAACCGACGGTTTTGATTGGTTCACTACAGGCTCAAAAATTCTATCGCAATCGTTAGAGAGGGAAACTCTTCCGTTCTTTGATCTGTGGTACACTGCAGACAGAACTAAATTAAAAATGAAACCGGTAAGTCAATTAGCCTTCATAATTAGTGAACGGCGAGAGCATTACAAATAATACCTTGTTTATTAATTAAGGTGCAAATGTAAGCAGGCTCCTCAGCTCATCTTACTTTCCTTTTCTCTATTACTTCTGGGTCAACGTTCTCTGCGATGTATGCAGTGTTTTTACAGTACTTATTGAATTTCGTAAATTTCCTATATAGTATAAAAAATGGCATTAACGTATGCTTTGTTTCTTAGTTCATGTTTCCAAATGGCAGATCATTTCGACCCCTCAGCGCTGGGACAAAGGCTTCACACGCCCCCGTCGGCACCCGCCACAGTCTCTTCTGAGGGTACAGCTCGCGATAGGAGTAATCAGTAACCAGTTTTTAAAATTTATGCGTATTACAGAATGGGCGCTAGTTTTAAAATAAAAACGATTTATCAAATATATACGTTAATGTTGTTGTTAATCATAATTATTGGAAACAAATTACATGGAATTTAATCAATACCTAGTGAATCATTGCATCATACCAACACTTTGTGACACCGGCACTTGCTTGTGCGGATGATTACAATTCTTTCCCTATAAAAAGCTTTAAACAATAATGCCCCGATAGTTACGAAATGCGTCTAAAGAAGCGGTAAAAAAGTATAGAACGCTATTTATATTTTTCGTACAGGACAACCAATTCTACATTTTAAAAAGCAGAGTTCAATCGGACGCGTGTGGTGATTCCAGCGTTTACAACAGAATTTTCTGAAAAGGAACTGAAGACAAAGTTCGAAAGGGAGGGAGTAAACGCTCCAGAAATTATTATAGCGTACTGAAGTACTTCGAGTTCTTTATCATGTTCAGTAGTTGAGATGAATAAAAAAAATTAAAGAAGCTGTTGCTAATTATATTTTGTGTCCTATCAGGTCTGAATTCGAAATTCAGAGGTCAGAAGGCATTGATAGCAGTATGAAGACTACCGAAACATATCTTAAATGAGTTAACTAAAAATTACAAGTACTCCTTTGCTACAGAATCTACAACACCTATGCTGTAGTCGTTGAAATTTTCAGAAGTCACACTGAAGTAATAAATCTGACAACACGTTGAAGTTTCGCTTGTGTTTTAGCTCAGTCGGTAAATCTTAAAGAATATAATTCAGGCGTGAAAGTGCCATTAGTAAGTACACCAACTTCTTTTTTCCCTCTTTGTTTAAATTTTATACTTTTAGAACCAATGCACCTAACTTCGCTGAGCCAACGTGAAATTATCTAATTTTCATGTACCGAATCGATATACTGATGACTTTCAAATTTGTAAGATTTTCCTCTTAGTTGACTTACGGTCGGTTTTTTATAATTTTTGTTCAAGAAAGATCTCCCTATTAACAAGCTACGGTCTGATAACAGCGGAAACGTGTGTTATTTCTGGAGTATGGCTTTCTGTCATTTCGGAACCCGAGGAATACACGTAATAATCAAAGGGGACCAGATTTAAAGGTTTGAAAGTACAACAGGTAGATCGTTTAAACTTCCTCTTTACGAGCACTGTAAAGTGGAAGCACGCTTTGGTATTCATTTTCCTCTGGTAAATCTTCCATAACTGTGTGTGGAAGACCCCGTACGAAATAAGCATTTACTCTCTCGCGCGTCACATAAACGACAGCTGTGCCGCACACCTCAACCCTACGTGTCTTTTCCAGATCCTTCAATCGCTACTGCTCATTCCCAACGTGTACGCGACGAAGGACTTCCAAGAACGCTACGAGAAGCAAGCCAGAGAGAATATCAGCAGGGAAATACAGGAGCTGAAACAATTGCAGCAGAATTGAGGAGCACAGCAAACGCCCTTGAGGCGACTTGATTTTAATCTGTCGATCGACCAGCCTATGTCCCATCGATATCATGCCTTGACGAGTTGATCATCTCAATAGAATTTCAGTGTAAAATAGACGCTGTGTTTTCTCAATTCACGTAGCTTGGTTAGATAGAAATGAAATAAATGCTACGTATGGCAGACAAGAACCTTCATGTGTATAATATACCTCGATATAGATTTTTTTTCTGAACTAGAAATAACTTAATAAAACGAATACTGGGTCAGAGCTATAAGACATAACAGATATGATAGGTTCCTTCGACAGAGCGCGAAAAGTATTGCAGATTTATTTGAAATCTTTTATCGATTTTGATTTTCGAGGTCAAACATTATTTCAAGCTGCCGACCTCGCCCTCCAAAACCAAACTTTCCGACGCGACGGCACAGGAATTGGCCTCATCAGAGGGAGCGCCAGAAGTCACTGCCTTCCTTTTGCGTATCCTCAATCTTCAAGTCTCGAGGCATGATTCTTGACAGTGATAATTGAAAAGAAAGAGATTATTCACTAAGAAAGGTAAAAATGCATCCATGAAATGAGCGTAGCACTGATTTGCGTCAAGATGGTCAAGAGGCGTGATACTAGTGAGGCAATTGCTTGAATCAAAGCTGCGTCACAGTTTTCTGCCAATGTTGCTTTGATCTACGAAATCATGTCCTTCAGGTGCGATTTCAGAATAATATTTCTGACATACCTCAATGATGATGATAAACGGCTTTTTCGCTTTGTAAAATTTTACTAAAGGAAAAATTTCAAAAAGTATGATTAGTATAATGTTACTCAAATTAAGTTAATTAAAGTTTACTTTTTCAAATTCTTAATTTTTAACCAGTATGAAGGACGACCTTAGAATTGGTACCCCTGTAAGTAAAATGAACTTAATCTCAGAAGCCAACCTTGAAATATAATATTGAACTAAAAATGGTCAAATTTGTTCATATCCAACTCGTTACGAAAACATCCAGATTCATACACACGTCTACACTGATACTCCTGCGAGCACCTTGAGAAAGAAGAGGTACTTGAAATGACGCGGAATCAATTAAACCACGATTCACGAGTGAAATTAAGAAGAAATAAGTAGCCTGACAAGGGCCGAGGTTTAACCGCCTGTGTTGTACAAGTCTGCTTTGGAAAAGCCGGCATGTACCAGCATCTCTGAGACATGAGCAAAAAAAGGGAAGAAGATAGAACCCAGCATTGGTGATCGTTAATAGTTGTTGCATATTTAAAGAACAAAATGTCACGGACTTAGTCGCTCAAATCTAAAACTCAACGCAGACTGCCGCAGCAAATGTTGGGGATTCTGCGACGAAATTTTAACATAATTCTCTCCAGTTACACTGGCACTACACTCAGCCTGTCCTTCAGAGCGCTAAAGAATCCCACCTCTTTACTGAGTACCCCCATAACTTGACCAACCTCTGATTTATGATACTACAAAAACTGCACCATAAATTAGCTGAAATTAAGGTAAAACTCGCACAATCATCCACAGTTAGAGTCAAGAAGTCTTTTTCACAAATCTGATGAAATCGACTTGAACGTCGACGCTGTTCTTCTTATGAAAATCGTATGTTTTGGGGAGGTCATAGCGCAGCTCAGCGAGCACTTCTCCAGAGAGCCCGAGAGCTGTGGCTTTCCTGAGCAGGTGCCTGCGAGTCGAGGTCTTGTGGAGACTGTAGACGGCACCTCTGCTCAGCGCGCCCGCCGCCTGACAGGTACAAAGTGCGAAGTTAGGGCAGTACTTCAATGGTGGTTTTAACGCTTTACAGTCTAATGAGGATTTTAAAATCAATTTTCATAAGGCTATCGCTAGTTTTTCGTACACAGTTAAATGAAGCTCTATCGCCATATAGGTTAGTCGGCAAAAGGTTAACCGTGTAGCGACGAATCGAGCTTGGCAGACCCAGTAAAAAAAAAGAACCTATGACTTGAAATCTAATAATTAATTCAAACTTTGTAATGCCAATTAAATGAATAGATAAGATTTTGCCTGCGTATATCTTAGAAAGAAAAGAAAATTGACTGGCCCATAAGATTCGCTTGGTATTTGATGCTCCTCATTCGTCTCCATCATTCCAGAATTGGAGTTGCGATACATATAGCATGACTGTAGAAACTGCTCAGTCAATGTCAATGATATTGTAAGAAAATTAAATAAAAACCTAATTGTGGAGATCGTTCAGACTTTAGAGGAATGTTCTGTACCGATAAATTAGGTGAAGCACGACTAGATGCTCGGAGATCAGAGGCTCTCGTCTAAACGCAGCGAATGTAAGGTCAAATTCACGAACTAGGTAGCTTTTATCACTGAAGGCAGTCATGCTTAGAATACGTGCAATAGTTTTCGCATTAAGACGTTGAAGGAGAATTAGAACAAACCTAAATCTAAATTCGAAAATTGTTCTAACTAGCAATGTTTCTAATCTCTAGCCAGGTTAAATAACAATCAAGATTCATTAAAGATCACAGAGGAAGTGACAGGAAAAAGAAAAAAGGTGAACCACTCGCTTGAAAAACATACGAACATTCGTTTAGGACATCTGATTGCTGAGAACGTGCCTTCATTTCTTGATGCTTAGATGGAAATTTTTAAGCTGTGACATGTGGACTGCAAGATCCTCTCACAGTAGCCCGTACCTTTGCATAGTTCGCTCGAGAGAAGAGAGATCGTTTATTCTGAAATCCGGCACCTAAAATGCACGTTACAATTCGGTTTTTCAACCAAGACTTCAACCTTAACACGTTTCCTGCGACGATGCGATTCTCCGAAGGGTAAAATGACTCACCGCCAGGTCACGTTGCAGGGAACGTGCTCTGCTAAACCGCGACTACACCTTGCCCAAAATATGAATTTCCTAATGTTGAGGTAAAGTAGGACGAGCCTTAGGCGTATACTGAAATGCGTGTGTTTTGATACCAATCTTTACACACATGGAATGGTGAGATTATACTGTCATCGGTTTCAAGGACGGACTTGTCCCTTTAATGCCCCAGGGCAAATGCCCGTCAGTCCCTCTAGAGCGAAATTTTGTTAGCAAACTCAAGCTTTAAACGACGCATTTGTAAAACAATGCTAGTCTTTGATGTTTAGTTTACTACGTCATTTTTATGGCACCTAGATGGTGCAAAAGTTAATGATTGTACTAACTTAGAATTAGTGTAACTGATCTGTTCCGGATACATGAATAAACTAAAGTAATGAAATAAAATTACAAAGCGAATTGGCCTTCTTTCTTATCCCACGCACTGTGCAAAAAGAGTAATAAAAAAAACTATTACGTAATCGCAGAACAACAGGTCAAAACAACTGTCGGTGGATGACGTAAAATAAAGTGCTAAACGAATGCACTAGTTGTTTAATTAAGCAAACGAAATTCTCAATCTTGTAGACATGGAACATTCACCTGTAAAAATTCTAGATCAGCTCCTTGATTATTTTTAGTCCCAAAGGGCGGATTGAGAACGACGGTGTCGAAGCTATCTTTCCATGAGCAGTCTTCTCGCAGCAATTCTTTGACGTCGGTGCAGACGAGATTCACGGAGTCGGTCAGTTCCAGCTCATCCAGGTTGTCGCGGCACACGGCCAGAGCATCATCGTCAATGTCGAAACTGCAACAGGTTAAACGATAAGATATGAGCCTAGAGATGCCATCGAACTCTCATATGAAGAGAGGCACGATCATTCACACTGCATCACTGGCATCGCATGTCCGTCAATTTAAGAGTGCGCTCACTACCTGTCAAAATACACGTTCACAAACAGACAGTAGCTTTCGAGTTGGGAGTGACACCAAGGCATGGAATTGTGAACTAAAGCAGCAATTTGACTACTCTCTTCAATCGTTGGTTATCAGACAGAGTCCTCCGACGATTCAGACCCGCCCCATAGGAAAAACACTCTACCCATGACCCCAGGAAAAAGCCGTGATGGATTATCACTGCATCCACCACCTTGAACAGAGAAGGACAGGATTTCAAGACTGTATTCACAAAGAATCAATCAAAAACAAAAACTCTACGTATGAGCACCCATAAAAAATTGAGATACGAGACACAGAGGACACACGCGCACCAAGCGACAGCTAGAACTGACCCAGTAACATCGGCAGCACCGAGCATGGCGGCGCCAATAGCGAGCACCCCACACCCGCAGCCCAGGTCAGCGACGGTCTTGCCTTCAATGTCCCCAAAGTTGACGTGCGCCGCATGCAGCAGGTGCGCGGCGATGTGCGCAGGGGTCACGTACTGCTCCAATGATATTTTGGGGCCCTCGAAACCGCGCACATCTTCCAGGTGGGCTTGTAGTTGCTTCAGCCTCATTGTGTCTGCAAACGAGATAATGGAAAAGATTTTTTCATAAATCTGAACGGAAACAATTTCTGGGTGAGGGACTGTTTTTTTTTCGGTTAATCCTAGTTCCATTTTAGAGGTACAAAAATGATGGGCATGTCCTGCAGACAGTAAAATGAATCGAGTTTCACCGATACTTCATTCTACTGCAACCTGACTGAGATCAAGGCTTGAATTCGGCAACTAGCAGTTCAGACAAATTGAAACTTGGAGCTTAAATGGAAATGAAAAAATCGGGGTCAAAACACTGCAGCTTATATTAGCAACTTTGTAAAGCCTTTGCACAAATGAGGTAACAGGTACAATTTCAATACCAGTTCGGATTTTATTATTTAAATGAATACGAGGTCTATGAGATTCGTATCAGTCCAGTACTTATTCGCAGCAGAAAATGAACATCACTGATCATTCCTAAGAAATATGAGTCTGTAAAACACCCTAATTCAGTGTGAGCCACAATACCATCTTTTCTGTTACTTATGAAGACCAACCACAAGACGCTTACGATGAAACCACACTTCATTTTTGCTTACATTTCACAGAGGTTTGAATCTATTGACTTCACTTACTGTGTATAATAGTAAAAAATTTTAATTTGGCCTGCAGTAAGCATGGGGCAGCGTAGGCAAATAAAAGTCCCCACTATACAAGAAAAATATGACATATATAATTTATATTCAGGCCGGTTTCAACAATTTAAAACATTTCAACGGCCGCTCCATACTTACTGAACACATGAACGGTAAGGCAGAAGAAGCAGAACCGCAACTGACTACGTGGCGCGTTTCAACAATAATGCATGTTCACAGGATTCATACAGGGATTCCTAATCAGTCTTAGCGAGCATGTAGAGGAGTTTGGTACTGTGGTCAAGTCGGGCAGGTTAAGGAGAACAGAAAAGCCATACGTATTTAAGTCGTGCCATACGTGAAGGAATCTCTAATGTTTATGGTACATGCAGTAGAAGTTAGAACGATGTTTTCCCGCGATGATTACCCGTATTTATTGTACTAAGGTAGGCATCGTTAAATTTCAATACGAAACAGTCAAGGTATATTTAGAACTTCACTCACAGGTTTCAGTGGAGGTGCGGGGTCTAGCCTGGGAAGTACAGGTAGGATGGCGTTACCAAAGGAAGGGTCTTGAGCAATGAAGGATCCGAAGCTGTGTGCTGTGGCAGTGAGGAGGGTAGAGCGCTGACTGTTGCCAGTGCCTGCTAAGTGGCCGTCCGTGCCGGACTGCCAGCCCTATCCGTGTAAGAAGTTTTACATTACCGCCAAAGGATGAGAAATATAGGTTTAGGGACTCACTAATAACAGAAATTTTACCTCAGTACTTTCTAAAAATAACAGTCTCCTTCAAGCAAACACTATATTACTAGGTGCTGTGATGGGACAAACGGAAAACCTTCTCAATGATACTTCAATGTTCTGTTTTGATGCAAAAGAACGAACCCTCGAGTGCATACAGTGTACCGGGCAAACCGGAATTTGTTCTTACTAACCAATGGCAGTTTAATCATCAAACCTGGGTGAGATGAAATACAATACTACCAGCCATGATAATACCTTTACAGAAATTGAGAGAAAAAGCGATCATTATGGACTCTGTTCCTACGTCTGTTATCATAGAGGAGGTCGCAAAAGATACAGAGTCTAAAATTAAAATTTAATTTAATTATTTATTTATATTGATAGTATTTTACATAACTGCGTTAGTTACTGACATGCGTTATTAAATGACTGAAGAGGATAATGAAAGTTTATTACTATCGTGATTATCTTCGTCGTCAACAAATGCTACTGGACCGAAACTCCACATACTGCAGGACTAACTCTAATGACATGTAGATACGTTGAAGACATTGATGGTTGTTTACTAAAAGGAATGAAGTAATGGTATTCATTCTGGGAATGTGAATATAAAATAAAATTGAGAAGACTAACCAAATATTTGTTACACCTGCGACGGTCCTACTATGTACACCCTTCCTGAGCCTGAACATTTTTTCCTAGATCGCGATGATAGATGTTTTCTGAAATCTATGTACATATATGGTTTTCTTGAATAAAGGGCGCCAAATTTGAAAAGTGGCCTAACGACGACAATGCGTTACTCAGCTGGAAGCTACGCTTTGACGCACCACACACAAGTGTTCTGAGATAAAAACTGAAACCGAGAATTCGAGTGAAGAGAGGGGAAAAATGGTCGGAAAGCATGCCTTCAAACTTTGGAACACGAAAGTGCCACCTTATTTCAATTTGCCGCTTTTTATGGAACACCGCGTCACTAGAGTATAATGCACTTATCAGCTCTTCAGCATCCGAAGCCTTGTTTCGCTCTAGCCTCCTGGCTCCCATGAATGGTTCAGAAGGAATGGAAACTCTCACGAGCACGCAACACTTCGGCTCAAAATGTCAACAGGAAGTCCAAAGGACTCATTGTTTTACCATACTGAGTTTTGCATTAGTGCAAAACCAACGCATTGTATTGGCTTAATATGTTAACTCAATAAAGACCAGTTTAAACTGAATTCTAATAAAAAATACAGCTCCACTTTAGATTGCGTCAACTGTGATCCTGAATATATTAAGCTATTCACAAATTTCTATCTGAGCTCTTCAAGTTTCATGACATCACTCGATCTTGATTTTTCCCAGTTACATGCCCTTTTTTGACGTTCTTGATACGTGAGCTACTTTTTAGATTATCTTGAATTTCAAGTTACTTCAACTTCCTCGATACACATTATCTTCAAGTTGCATATACTTCTTCGATATCACTGGTACAAAAGCTACATATATTTTTTCGATGGGAAAAATGCATAAAATTTCCCTATCTTCAGCATTCTTCTCGTTCAAATACCTTCATTAAAATGCAAACTTCTTTGTAAGTTGAACTTTCCAACTGGTACGTTGGCGAGACTGTTCACGATACTAAAACTTCTTCCCTACCAAAGATATCTAAATTTCATGAACTTTAACACCCTTGATGTAAGAATTTTGTTGCATCCACTCAAGTTGCAACTTCACCTTACTTGACGTTCCTATAAGACGATAAAACTTTACGATTACTTTTCCATCAGGGTCAATTCTTAAAACTCGACCTCACTCGCAACTTTTTGTCTTAGATACTTCATTCTTTGCAACCCTTGAAGAAAATGCACAACCACGAGTGTTCTGCAGAGTCGAGCCCTCGCGATCACTTACGATGGCTGGGCGTGAGAAAGCAAGGACAGGGGCAGGTCTAAGTCTGACCGTGCTTTGATGAGTGCTGGAAGCAGGAGTTAGAGCCTGGGACACGCCTTGTTTCAGGAACATTTGCTTCTTGAACTGTAAGTCCTCCAAGATCTTACGCTGAGGGTTGCTCGTGCCGCCCGTACCGCTTACGCTGCTGCTCACGCCTTCTGCAACGCCCCAGTTATGTTACATCAGACTAACCACTAACCTGCGACACAACAAGCATATACTGTCTCAACATACTTGTTAAAAGGGAATTTAAGACGCCCTTCAGAGTAAAAATAAAACATCTAAGCGATATCTTACGAATCACCTCATAAATATTTTATTCCGAATCAGCGACCAGAAAGTGAAGGAAGCAAGACCCTCGCCAAGCATCCAAGGGGTACAGGGGCCAAAAAAACGTACAGCTGGTGACGTGATGACTTTGAGGTGAAGAGGGAAGGGCGTACGCAAAAATACGATACGCGCAAGGGGCGTACGCAAAAATACGATACGCGCAAGAGGCGGTACAAATAACCCATATTTCAGAGCTCTAAATGTTCATCAGATTTCAAGACTAGAATTTGGACGACATAAGTTTTAAAACCTAGGGTTAAACAACTCTTAAATGTATATCTTCAAAAGTTTTCGGTGATATCCTTCAATTTTTTTTCAATCTCCCTTTGAAATGTGGGGCCTGTTTCTGCTGCACCCAGTATATCTTGATGTGCACAGCCATTTATATTTTTTATTTCCCATAAAATTCGAAAGTAGACAAGCACCAGAAAAACGGCCACTGGCAAACAAGAGTTTCACTGGTAGTTTCCTTAGCTGATGATATTTCTGGGTTTTCAACTAAAAGGTAGCATTGACGAGTAGTTGTAACCGAGTTTTGTAATTCCTAGTCATCTCGAAATTTGTACAGTCATCAAGCTGGCGATAGCGTCTCATGCCAACTATGCATTTACACAGCGTGTAAGATTGGAAGCAATTTCTCAATGGGTATATTTAAAATGAACATTCGCACTCAAAGACAGCGTAGTATGTAGTTGAAGATATCTGCCAAGGTGTACGCGAATAATACAAACGAAGAAGTGAAGGAAAAGCAACGCTGTAGTTGGTCAAGAATCTACCAGTTTTTGAAAGTCGTCACATTTTCTGTCTTGTAAACTAAATTTTCAAATAGTAGGCTCATGTTACTAAATGGTCAAGAAAAATTGAGAACGCGTATCAAGCTATGATTTCTGCAATATATTTCATGTCATTTACTAAAGGCGGAGTTCTGCAACGGTAAGGGTATAAATATTGAAAACTAAAATTATGAGAAAAGAAAGAAAAAGCAGTGAACACCAACACATATAGAAGAGACATCTCACGTTAGGTGCGTCGTCTGCTTTCACAACACATGAGACACATGGAAGGATAACTACGACCTTCAGGAGAAAAGCCAACACATTTTAAAGATTATTATCATTTCTTAGTTCAAAGCTCTCTAACCACATGAAAAGTGGTCTAAAGAGAATGAAAAGAAGGGACTATTTAGTAAAGACTCCGTAAAATGATGAATCTATGCACAGGTATGCTCCCACATAAGATTCCTCGCGCATAGCAACAGTAAAATTAAGAAAGAAAACAAAAATAAAGAATAATCAGAGAGGGTATGAAAATGGAAAGAAGCAAAGTGGACACCAAAGACAGAAGTTCCAAAGGCCTTCCCATAGCTGAGGTAACCTAAGAATGTCTACATGGGGACGCCACCGCCATAGCTTTAAGATAAACTGAATAAACCTAACCCTATTGCCTATCCCATACACCTCGAGGGGACTACATTTTGAAAGAAATATTCAGCAACGTGCCACCACAACGCTGGAGATGCTCTCAACAGGCGACGACTAAGCCAACATTTGGCATAATCTTCTATTGCATGAACCCCAGCCGTCCCCACACAGAGCTTGCGATAGGTTCCCCAAAACGACCGCTCTGTTTTCTCATTTGCTTCTCAAAACGCGCTCTATTAGCTTTGTATATATTTTGCGTGCTATTAACTATTTAGAAAATAATGGCCGCTCTAAGCGTTGCACATAGGAATACCACTTCAGCGTAGTATTCTCGGTTTATTTTAGCGTACCCGCTAAGTAATCCCAAACAGGTACATTTTAATGATGCTAATTACTATTGATAAAAATTGTTTGTGGGTTCATTAAAGTGCTATGCTTCTCGTACATTAGTCAAATGTTATACGAGCACGTACGTGTAGTTTTTGATTGAATGAATTTAGTGACGAAGTAGCTTTTTTTAAATTTGGGTGACTAACAAGGTCAATCGTTAGTTTTGGAGCGCACACGCGCTACCTGTTCGCGTTCACCCCAGTTCTGGCAACACGGCCATGTCACAGTAACGGGCCCGCGGCGTCATGACATCGGGGTAACAGTTGACATTACCGAGACTGGGGTAATTCATTTTCAAGTATAATCATTATTAACATTACCCAAGTAGGTGTCAAGATATTTACCAACTGACATGCTGAAGATTTCCTTTCCTTTACTATTGAGCACAGCATTCCCTAATAAATATGGCCCCGAACACATTTCATTTCTTTCATCATTGCAATAATTTTCAAAGGGCATTAATCAAAAAAGGCGGCTTTATGTTACAATGGGTAAATAAACTTCATGGTAATAGTCTGTTATCAATTAAATCTTTAAAAGTAGCTAAAAATTCCAAATTTTAGGTTTAGCGAGCAAAATAAATTCCAGAAAATAAAGAATCAGCATATGCAAACATTTTTAGATGGGCACATTACTAGTAGGACTGCATTGCAGTTGTTCAAGTAGTCGTAAAGCTGAAGCCGTTACATTAATGCCCCTGATGGGACTCGAGCTGCCGCTGGCAGCGCGCCTCGGACTTTGGCTTTATTGTAATGCGGGAAGGCGCAGAGATCGGCCAGGAGCAGTGAACTAAACAACTCCTCCGAAATTTCTCTCGCCGAAAAATTTATTTTTACAGCAGAGGAAGTGACACTCAAAGAGCTACTTTGTGGCGTTCCATCGGCAAGTTGTTTAGGAGACGATAATTGGTGCTCTACTCGGACTTGGAAAGAACGGGTTTCCCCGCATTCCTATATGAATTTTGGTGATCTTTCTTCCCAAGCCAGCTTTTCCTAGATCCGACTATACCATGAAGCCACGTCATTTCATACACTTTTTCAAGATCACATTGAATAATTTTAAACTTATGTAAGGCATAAAACATTCTAAAAGCCTCAAGCCCTTAATTGTGAATGTAAGAGAAAAATCCTTCGCTCACTCTCGTTGCATGAATTCAAACTTAGGCTGAGCGCCTCCCAAACTGCTGCCTCTGTAAACAGAGCACGGGATGAGGGGTCCACAAGTGAGAGGTCAGTACGAAGATGATTGCAGAAATGTCGTTATGGTGATGGACTGAGGGTGAAGAGGGCAGAGGACGGTCATGCAGTCTTGACAATGAACAGAAAACGCTCCTCGAGCAAAATCTAGTATCAAAGTGTCAGAGAAATGTCAGACTCTTGGTGTCAGTACTACAACAGTCTCACGACATTTGCAGATGAAAAAAAAGAGATCTGCACTGAAGAATCAGCACGGCCCAGTTCTGCTCTACGAAGATGCGCGGTCACATGTTGCAAGGAAAACATTGCAAAACTCGCACACTTGGGAAACGAGACTACCACGTCCTCAGAGGCTGATCCAGCCAGGGTGCAGCAATGGGACATCGGCCCCACCCAAGACGGGGAGAGGGGGCCTCAAGGGGCTCCTTACTTATCTAGGTGCCTAAGACGGGGGAGTCCCATCGGCACATATTTTAGGGCCTATTTAGTTGCCATGCCACAACCATACGTTTATTTGGTTACAATGACTTTGATCTTCTGTGAATTGTGCTGCTTTACCTTTTATTGCCTGTTGGTTTTGTCAGTTCAATGCCAATGTTTTATCAATGAGGAATAAATAATCTGTGCTATGGATGGCACAGATGGATGGATGCTCAAGGCTCACATTCTGATTAATTTAAAAACTTTTACTGTTCATTTTTCCCTAAAACACCAAGTTTAAAAAAAAAATGGCCATTATTTCTGTAACAACCTCATATTGATGTTCCCTTTAGTTGATACCGTTCTAAGCGTGGGACTGTAGAGCGGTTGTATGCTGGAACCGATCTAGCGCTGTACGCAGGGGACAATTGTATTGCAGCACTTCGCTTCCTAAATACAGAAATGTAATTACTGAACTATGACAGCTAACAATGCAACTCTTTGCTCTGAACGCGCTCGTGACAGCACGAGTTAAATATCAGGCATTCAATAAGCTCTCATCACAAAATAAACTTTTCAGTATCACCCATTTATGGGAAAGTTCAGCAGGCGCCAGACCTGGCACGCCATGAACTTGAGTGCTCATAAGCTCACCAAACTTCATTTCTCAGCAGCTACAAATATACGCGCATATTTGTCTTAGGCAAGAAAGAGAATTGTACCTCAGAAGAAATACCTAGCAGAGGAGCGGCCAGAAACGCGAGAGCGACACATCACCCAAAACACCACGATACTCAGGGCCACAACACCACGAGACTCAAGGCCATATCGTACCTCTTGCAGGGACTGACGGAGTGGCCATCTCAGCTCGCGACCATCTTCTGAGGTGTACGTGGGACACCAAACCTACACCGATCAGTACGTTTCTTGAGACTTCCCAACCAAAAGTGCACCAGTAACCACAATAATCACCGTTGACTCGATGTATGATAGTGATGGATTACTCAAAGCTCAAGTGTTTTCATTCACAAACCTAAAACGACGATGAATAAAGTTATCACAATGGCGGTATTGGATTTACATTAGTATAATAGTATCCATAGTTGTCTTCAATTTTTTTCATTTATCGACGTATAAAGTTTGAACGGGGATACTTTTTATAGCATAGTAAAAAATATTTAAGAGCCATGAAAAACTTCGTCACTCTACTTCAACATTCCATGGCTCCTCCGTACGCGAGTATCCTTTTTGCCAGTCAGAAGATAAGAAGTCTAAGAGCACAGCAGCACCAACAGGGAAGCGAGCTCCTAAACAAATTCATTGGCCGCCGCCATCAACAAAAATCGACAAGTCTTGTGCAACTTGAGCCGCCAGCAGCAACGAGGTGAGCGAAGTCTTCAAGACAAGTGGACGTGTTACACTCACGGATGGAACACGCTCGCGACGAACCTGACTTGAAATGAACATCCGAATTACCAATGGGGGCGCGACGGGTGGTTTGAATTCATCGTTCGAGGGCACAAAAAAAGATCGACACGCAGCACTTGAGGCTGGGCAACCTACCAAAAAAAACTCAATCCTTTGATAAATCTTCCACGTCCACTGACCAGTTTTTGATCTTTCTTTTTATTACCCTGTTTCCCACATGGACAACAGATTTTTTTCAAAATTTTTTAACTCGAGTTACTGTACATAATTGGAATAATGCTCAAGATTCGCACTATTTCTGCTGGATTTGTGCGCTTATCCTAGTCAGGAGGGCCTGTGAGCGGACGCAATGCAAGGGGTGCGACGGGGCTGCGATGACTGGCGCAGCGCTCCAACACCTGCCTCCAGACGGGGCAGAATTTTAGACTTCTAAAGAACGAACGGGGCGACGTGGGCAGAACGGAAACAAATACGATGATCTTGAAGTGCATTCGAGGCACGGACTATTTCAACGCAAGATAATAAGCGCAAACTGCACTCCTCAACTAAGTGTAATGACTCAGGCGTGAACTGCTAGATGTTACCCTGGGAACGAATCTGCACGATAGTGTCTCGAAAACCGACAGTCCGCAAAAAACCGTGTTTAAATAAAAATTTCATGAGAGTTGCCGCGTGCCCAAGATACTAACGCTACCTCAGCACAAAACTAAGAGTCACAAGGTAAAATTCCCTAGTCTACGGACCGCTAGAATTATGCATAGAAACCGGTAGGACGCTTTCTCTTGACAATATAGGATGCCCATGAAAAAACATAATCCCCAACCTTACGTACAAATAATTGAGAGTACTACGATACACATTATATTACGTCTTTCAACCTATTCAATCTATTAAAGTTGAACTGCATCACGGTTAATGGGAATGGGTCTCTAGATCTATATTACTATTACTTCCAGTCGATGCATATACTTCTGACGGACACTACACGCAAGCAGCTGCGTGACTTAGGACCGGGGGAACCGTCACGCACCTCCCCTAGCGAGCCAGACCGCCCTCTCGAACACGTCACGAACCCCGCAATTGGAAATGCTGCTAAAACAAAACCCTGGGAAGGGGAATTTCCATTGTTTGGTTCAAGTGCGACGTGATTTGGATGGGGTGTGCCAAGACGGGCGTACTGGCATCGCTCCCTGCGGTGTGCTCAAACTGACAACAAATAGAGGAATGAAACAGATTTTGTAGGCGAGTAATTTTTATTGAACGAGTGAACACGGGTTACACAAGAGTAACAAATTCAAAGCAACACAAATTAAGAGTGACAATGTGGGGTTAACACGCCGTCCAGTACCAGAATAGCAAGCGTACGACCCTGGGGAAGCGGCGTACGGCATCAGCAGAAGGCGGACGGGTCTCACGTCCGGCGGCAGGCAGGCACACCAGTTATAGGACGCGGCATCATTGCAGATGTCAGGACAATGAAACAATCGACAGTAAAAATAGGATTTTACCAGGCATCGCCTCCGATAACAAAAACATCAACAATAAAATGTACAAAAATCCAGGTCTTTTGAACACTTGACTCAATACTGGAAGGGCTGCTCCTGCAACACGTCTTAGTGAAATTCAGTAATAACTGAAACTGAGATGATTGAGGCGGATAAATCTAACACTTTTGGTTTAGTTCACAAAGACCAACGCAATTTCCACTGCACGAGTTGTTGAAGCAAATATACATGGAGGGTAAAAGAACAGGCTTGTGCTCGCCTACATTTGTACACTAACATGCATAACTGCATGGCCTAGTGAGCCGCAACACACCACACTACTTCATTATCTTGAATTTCGAGGTGCAACACATCATTTATAATTCTAACGGGCCAAATTCCCACCAATTTGGCTTTTGGTCACAATTTAACGACCTTCTACCTGTCAAGTTAGGCTTTGTTCCCCTGTGATTCTCAGTTGAGTGCGTTCATATTACGCTGTTTTAAATTTTAGGACACTTTCAAAGAATTACCAAGATAAAATATTTTATTCTTTCCGATCTCACATTTTTTCAGACTGCGAATTTTAAAAATCAATTCATTCCTTATCATGCCTTCCTTTAGAATGGCCAAATATACAATGCAAATATACATGTCATGTAGATCACTGACGACATTGGTCTGGTTTCGTCTTTGAGTGATAGAAAAATAAATGACGATAAAAAAAAGCAAAAATTGGAATGCTAAAAATACGTGAACATAAATGTCTATATATCGCTTGTAAAACCCTTCGAATAACTAAGAAATAATAAACATAATTGTTTGAACGTCTGATGTTCACGTGAGATCCCAAACATTCGAGTATCCAGTAAAATAGGCAGGTTTGGTGGAGACCAAGAAGGGCCTCTTCGAGATACGAGCTTAGAAACCACGTAGCTCAGGCTCTCATCGATAAAAATTATGTTTTTCTTTACATAATGGAACATAAACCAGACTCCTCGAGCCCGGCTCTGGTGACTCCGACGTCGGTCATCTGCGCACCTTGGAAGCGCGGATGACGCTGCAGATCTGGAGCGAATGGGGGCGGAATGAACTCGTCCCACTCTATGATGTCGTCGTCGTCTGACTGCACTCCCTCCACTCCTGAACATTCAAATGGATATTAAGAACACTGTAGTATATTGACACGAATACCGTTAAAAATACGTACAGTTGGATCTTTCATACAGTTTTATACGAAAGTTGAACTGGTTAACCATCCAACATCGTGGGTATTGCAGTGACATTATCTTTTAAAACTCAACTCATTACGGCCTGAATTTATTTGTAGCAGTAAACTAACCTTTTTCTTTGTTTGATATTATGCATGTTTTACGCGCGTTTGAATCAATATTCGAATAAGAAAACATGACTGAGTAAACAGTAATTGGTGCCTTACGGTGAATTCAAGCCTGTTAAAGAAATGTAAAAGTAACGTAAGTTGTAGTTGTAGTGGTAGTGAAAGCAGCGCTTCAGTACCTCAGTCTATCTCGCACCGAAAGAGTAGGGACCATTTAGTATGGACTTAGGAGAACGGGGATTCTATGCACAGGGTGTGTTCCCACACAAGATCCCCTGCGCATAGAAACAGCAAGTTAAGAAGGAAGAGCAAGAAAAGACAAATAAGAAATAGCGAAGAAGGAATGAAAACGGAAGGAAGCAAAGTGGGCACGAAAGACAGAAGTCCCGAAGGCCTATCTAAAGCTGAAAAGTAACGTAAAAGTTAAACTTCCGTGACTTGAGTCACGTCAGGCAGTAACGGGTTAACAGCAATATTCGACAGCTATTGTTTATTGATAAAATTTTCAGGGGTGAATCCTATTTAAGAATTACACAGGATAAGGTGCATCAAAAATTCACATTCATGGTCTTTCACTGCTCATTCCCGACGGTCGCGAATTCGGTTTAGCCAATTTTTTCAGTAAAGATTTATGGCGAAAACCAGGTTCCACTACACCTATTACTGAGCAGTTCTATGGTTCAGCGAGACGCATCTAAAGCACCACTACTTAAACACAAGACTCACCTTCATCCTCGGCCACGAGTCCGTTCTCTTTTGAGCTCGTTTGAGTTTCGTTTTCGCCACTGTCATTTTTGTTGCTGGTCGGAGCAGGAGAGGGTGCGGCGTCCTCACAAGGAGGAGGGTTGCTGTCATCACCAATGACGCTGATGGGGAACGACTTCTCAGAGGTGTCGACGTCCTTGCTGGACGACTTGGCGAGGAGGCCACCGAGGGCGCCACTGAGCCTGATGCGAGGCATGGGCGCAGAGGCTGGTGTGGTGTCAGGCGCCTCGGTCTCCTCCACGTTGCCGTCTATGGTGGACGTGAGCAGCGTGCTGCGCGAGGCAGACAGGTCTCCCGTCGTGTCGATCATCATGTGGTCATCCTCAGCCGCGCTCTGCTCAAACACAAGCCAAACCTCAACATCGAGTGCAAAGAATTTTCAATATACTTTCTGTTTAAAGATATTTCAATAAATCTACCATAGAAATATTTCAATAAATCTACCATAATTCTTCTAAATTCTTAAATGAAATTATATTAATGTATCCCAACAGTGGCACCGAGCATAAACAATGAAGAGCAAAAGCGTAGAAAGTCATCCCTACGAGACGTTGGGTATCGCAACAACACAAGAAATTTCGATTCTATCTCCTTCACATGTTTTCATAATTCATTCACCCGTTGCATGCTCTGGTTTATGGTGTTGAACATTTAAGGTAGGACAAATTTAAGGTGGAGGTAATTTTCCTGTTTAAATTCCGATTGTTCAATTTGGTAAACAATTGAAGGTATGACTTTCTCAACGGCCAAGTCGAACCATAACAGACTTATGCAGATCACGAAGGAGAAGGTAAGATGTACGGTCTCCTCAAAAGTTCTGCTCGAAGCCTACGATTTTCCAACGGAGGATAAATTGGTGAGAACCGTAGAGAAAATGAGGAACAACCTCTCTACCCATAAATAAGGTTAATCAGATTTCACCTTTGAAAAAAAAAAAGATCTAGACTTTGTTTTGACAGGACCATTTAAAAACGGGAAATTGATGGTCAATAACACACATCATTGATTATATGAGAGAATTAGCTATCGTGACACCAAAGAAAATGAAAATCCAATCTCACGTCTATTTTGAAAATGCATTCACACGTATCTAAATTTCAGAAAAAAATTCGAAGTGTATGAACATCCTAACTGGCGGGACAAATGACGTTAAATTATTAAGATGCCCTCATATTTACGGTAACTCTGATATGAAATCTGAACCAAAGGTGAACACCAAGCAACCAAAGGTGCAAATACCCTTCAGGCCGTGCACGGGACTAAGTAGACGAGATCTCACCTGCTCCATCTCCTCTATGCCTTCGTCCAGGGCTTGCTCCTCGATCTCGGGCTCGTCTGGCTTCTCTTGCTTCACCGTCACCCCCTAAATGTTGGAAAAAGGTAGAAAATCAGTAATTTCGTTCGCGTTATAGGCAGATACTAAAGAGAAAGTGATGCACAAAGTGTTCCAGCACTCTCCAACAGCAGTATAGATCACAAACTTACTGCATAATCAGCATCTAAAAACACGGGACTGGCGTTAAGAAAGCTATCATACAAGTCCAACTTCGAAATTCATTTTCAGTTAAAATAAAATCCGTAACTTTAAAACCATATTTTTCCAACTACTTGGCAGGACTGCTGTATAATAAAACAATTCCCACTACCAACACTTGGCAGGACTGCTGTATAATAAAACCATTCCCACAACAAACACTTGGCAGGACTGGTGTACAACAAAACTATTCCCACTACCAACACTTGGCAGGACTGGTGTACAACAAAACCATTCCCACTACCAACACTTGGCAGGATTGCTGTATAATAAAACCATTCCCACTACCAACACTTGGCAGGACTGCTGTATAATAAAACCATTCCCACTACCAACACTTGGCCAAACAGCTTCGTGACAGCACTCCGACAACGAACACTAGGCAAGATTGCTGCGAGCACAAGTACAGGAGGTACTCAGAAGCAGCGACACAAGTTATCCCAGACGTTGGCATGAGGTGACAACAGGCGTAGTGGAGACGGTGTACGATACTCGAACTTACAGAGAAGTAAAGCATAGAACGAGACAAGAAATTTGTGTACAGCTTTCAACAAGTCACGAATTAATTAAAAAGTCTATAGAAATGAAAGTAAAGTGTATCAAGGCAATATCTTTTGCTTAAGCACATTATGATCAAAGGATAAAAATAACTGTTAGGATCATATGAAATACTGCAGCTTTAAACGTAATTCTTACAACTTGCATAGCTATCTCCCTCCTTGTAACTGCACATCTGAATAAGCTCTTCAAAAACTGTTTAGGCACATAAATATATAATCGCAAAAATAAACACACTTTCTGCAGCATTAGTGTGCCAAGATGAAATGTACCGCAAACTATAAAAGCTCTTTGAGGACATCGTTATCTATAAAGGGCCGTAACCTAAACTAACTTTCCTAATAAAGCAGTCGCAAAATGAATCGTAAAAAGTGCAGCCAGAGAAATCTTTGCCCATAATTTGAGTGGACAATAAACATTAGATGTACCTGCAAGTTGCCTGGGTTGACGATGATGTCGCTCTCATCCAGCGGCTCTTCCTTGATGCGGACGGCGGCCACGACAGGCTCTGTGGGGGGAGGAGCGTGTCACATTCGTTCCTTGTAATTTTGGTCACGTTACTGAAATGTTTTACTGTTCATTACTTTCGTCCCGTTACTGCAAACGAGATGCAAGCACTCACAGACCACTAAATGTTCACACTAAAAATGAATTAAAATCGTACATTTTGTATTTCACTTACAAGTTATTTTAATACAATAATATAAAGACATTGCATGATTAAAAGATGCCAAGAGACGCTTCAGTTAATGCCCTAAGCCGGACAAGGGGGCAGTTTTTGTGTACCTTCGACGCAAAAATTTGTTTCAGCTGGAAAAACCGACAACAGCGAATATAAAAGAACAAAAAGTTAATGAACAATAAAATAGAAGAACAAAATAGAAGCACAAACTATCGTGCAAGAGTTTGGTCGAGCATACAACACACCTCCCTGTGACAAATGTGTCACACCAACTAAAGGCAACGAACCTAAGTCTCAAGGGAATGTCGGAAAAAAAACAGGTTTTAACTACTTGCTTCCCACGTAAGAGACAAAAATACAACCTAAGATTGAAGCACCATCAAACCCCGCAGCTGTCTCCTCCAACATTGCTGCCTATGCTGGGTTTCTAATACCATTGAGGAGTTCAATTGTACAGATGTACTATAAAAAGACAGCCCGTGAAAGTAGTATAATCTTTCGCTTGGTGCTCAAGAATTTTCTACAGCCATCTAGAAGCGTTAACTTCTTGATTCACGTGTGCTGAAAAACAATCTTTTCCAGCGCACTCTCCAACAGGAGTATAGATCACAAACTTACTGCATAAGCGACACTCAATTTATAAGAGTGTCGCATCAAAACTAGTGCATTCATTAAATTATAGATATTCTTCATTAAATTCTAAGTATTCTTCATCAATATTAACAGATGTAAGCATACTCAAGAGAAATTGATTTAAAATTTACACAGAAGCATGACCTCGCAAAGCAGTTCATACATCCAGAATGAAAATAAGGGAATAAAATTAACTCGAATAATGTCTAAATTGTTATCTTACTAAAAAATATAACTACTCCTAATTTCTCCCCAAAAAGTGCCAAAGATACAGTATTGCCACTGGCTTTATTATGCTCCGTGGAACGTGTCGAAATCGCCCCACTCAGCAGTCGCTTCAAACTGCGGAATTTTCACCGCACCAAGCCATTATTTAAAACGTTACAAAATCGTCACGGTCGGCTTAATTGGGTTGAACCCAGCCAAGGCACGAGTACTCACGAACAGGCTTCTTCTTTTTCTTCTTCTTCTTTTTCTTGGGCTGAGCTGCGGGGCCGGCCGCCCCCTCAGCTCCCGGCAGAGGGGAGTCCGCCGCTCCAGCAGCATCGGCCGCCGCCGGAGAGTCGGTGCCAGGAGGTGCTTGGTCAGCAGACGCTGAAACTAGGTCAGCTCCACTCACTGGAGGCTCTGGAGCTGCTATGGCGTCAGCAACCTGAGCTGCAGCAGCAACAGAAGAGGCTGTAACACCAGCTTCAACAGCTGGGTCTGAGGCAGCAGGAACAGCAGTGCTGGCAGCAGAGTCGCTAGGAGGTGGAGCAGACTGTGGTGCTGAGGGGTCAGGAGTTTCAGTCATAGACGCAGGCGCTACATTCGTGTCTGTCTGGGAAGCGTCCGTCATCTCTACGTCAGCGGCAGGCTTATCAGCAGTAACTGATACGTCAGCACTAGGTCGTACCTCATCGGTAACGGCACTGACGTCAGCACCAGCATCAGCATCAGCCACAGACTCTGACGTCTCTTTGACCTTCTCCTCTTCCTTCCTGCGAGCCTCGAGCTCAGCCTCCTGAGCCGCCGCTTGCTTTGCTTTTTCTTCTTTCTCTTTTTGCTGTACAAGGAAGGGCTGGGTTAGGGAATGCAATCAAGGATATGTTTAGTAAAATTCAGAATAAGGTTAAGAAGTCGTCCTTAATTTAAATTCAGTCAGTCATGGTGTAACTTATGTGCCGTTGGAAAGCGATTCCGAAGGTGCAACATGCTGAATTTGAAATAAAAAATTGCAAAGCAAATAGTACGATAAATGAACCATTTTACTTTGCTCGCTGATCACGATACTAAACATTAACAGAAACTTAGTTTCGGTGTTTTTCGTCAAGACAAAATGGCGGGAAAATGGAAGTGGACAAACTTTCAGTAAATTACGGAATCATGAGAACAAAAATGTGCTACTCACATAGTCCTGAGGAGACAGACATGGAACAAAC
>VOMN01077509.1:0-15642 GCA_014899125.1 Orchestia grillus | reverse complement strand
ACTCTCGCTTTAACGCTTTTGGTGTGCGGGCACCCTAACGTTTAATTTCCATTAGATTATATTGATTTACTCTACAATATTCAGTATCCTATCTACTTCACCGCCGAAAATAAGCGAATCTTCAGTAATGTTCCCCTCAGAACTACTGAGAAGAGGGACAGAAAGATCAAGCAACAAAAAACTGTACAAACTCGTATAGCAAAATACTGGGAGTTTATTGGAGAGACTTTATTGTGAAATGATACCAAATTTTTACAAGGGAATCCCGTCGTGTTTTTAACTATAATGGCAAGCTGTTAGCATGTTTTTTNGAGCTACACTTTGTTCATCTTGAAGACATTCTAATCAAACTGTGCGTTTTTTTTTGGAACGTCCTAGATGACAGTTCACTGCAGGTCCCGCACTAACTGGCCGTCGTGCCACATGCAAGCAAATCGCGACACCCTCAATTTAATGCGACTCCTGCAGCCGCTCGTGCATTTTGGTCTACTTTACCGTCACTCTGCCGGGCTTATATTTACCTTTCAACCTCTAGTGACGAGTGTGACGCGTAAAGCTCCAGGTGCAGTAAATTCATTTGTTTTATTCATTGTAAATACATGCAAAACGGAAAGAAAAAAATTCATTTTAGAAGTAGAAATTGCTTCAGAGAGTGAAGGGTTAACACACTGTACCGAGGAGTGGCAGGCTTAGTTAACAAGTCGTTCCAAATACACACTAGTGGCCGCAAACTGCCTGTACAGCAAAATAATGCAGCCCTGTTGAATTGGCATGTAGATGTACTTCATGGTGAAGAATTCACTTGGAAATGATCATTCGAGAAGGCTAGACTGGCATGTAGGTGCACTTCATGGTGAAGAATTCACTTAGAAATGATCATTCGAGAAAACTAGACTGGCATGTAGGTGCACTTCATGGTGAAGAATTCACTTGAAATGATCATTTGAGAAGGCTAGATGGAGGGTATTGTTGTGACACTGAGCGCCTGTGATCGCCAGTTACCATCTGAAAGGGCGGGCAAGATCAGTTTCATTGATGCACTCAGACTGGGCCATCCTGTATGCCGAGCTCATCTTTGTTTCTTATTCTTCCTCCATGAACGAAGGGTCCCCCCAGGGGGTGTTGGCTCCCTTCCAGCGTTGGGAGGAGGTGGGAGAAGGGTAGGGGTCAGTTCCATGTCCAACTGTGCTGAAGGGGGAAGGGGAAGCATAGATGTTGCTTAATGCAATGCAGGATTTGCCAACCGTGAGCTGATGACTACCGACTGCCTCCAATCTGCCTCAGCTGTTGCGGGCCTGACTTGCCCCCAGCTGTAGCAGGCCTGACATGCCTCAGTTGTTGCAGGCGTGACTTGCCCCCAGCTGTTGCGGGCCTGACTTGCCCTCAGCTGATGCAGGCGTGGCTTGCCCCCAGCTGATGCAGGCGTGGCTTGCCCTCAGCTGTTGCAGGCCTGACTTGCCCCCAGTTGTTGAAGGCGTGACTTGCCCCCAATAATTGTACCAAAACAGCACCTCGTCACGCAAAACAAAGCCCAAGAGATCGTGTAAAATCGCCAAAGAGAGAATTCCTGGGGTTTAGCCTGCGGCTGTTATGATCTGCTCTGGTAACACCAGTCCCGGTACTCAGGTAACACCAGTCCCGGTACTCTGGTAACACCAGTCCCGGTACTCTGGTAACACCAGTCCCGGTGCTCTGGTAACACCAGTCCCGGTGCTCTGGTAACACCATTCCCGGGTGCTCTGGTACCCTCGCTCCCAGGACTGCCCAAGAAATTTACACACCTCTAGTTCAGTTCTCATCAGTGATGAAGCTCAGTAGAGTTCAAGGTATTTAATCTGATCACCCTGTAAAATGGAATCGGTAGTGGAAATTCATTTTGAATACTTTTTTCGACATTTCTAGAGCAAAATGACCATCGATGTGCATGAGATCACATCTTGTCTCAGTTTTCCAAACTCCGCTGAATGTCGACTTAGCTCCTATATTCGGACTGCTGTTGTGGTGGATGGCAATATGAAACGTTGTTGTTCAACTGTGTACGCTGTGGTAGTTTCATCAAGAACAGTGCTATAATTACTCATACGTTTGGCCATAAGCCTGACAATCATCGACCTAACCCAGCTGATTGTTCCTTTCCTAACCCAGCTGATTGCTCCTTTCCTAACCCAGCTGATTGCTCCTTTCCTAACCCAGCTGATTGCTCCCTTCTTAACCCAGCTGATTGCTCCTTTCCTAACACAGCTGATTACTCCTTTCAATGGGATGTCTGCGCTGCAAGTGTGCTATGCCAAAGTTCCGCCGTGTTTTTTCTGTTAAGCTGATAGATCTTGCGTCAATGAGTAGTCGAGTAAATTGAACGAATGTGCATTTCTAAACGTAAACGCAAAAGGTGAAATTTTCGACTCGAGGGACTCCCGGCTCTCAGGGAGTCCTACAAGCCACGCTGCTCGGACTAGCAAAACTGGAAGAAAAATTCACTAATCGTCCGACTCGCCATCGTCTGCATTTCCGACTCTTCCATTCAAGTACAAAAGTTTTCCAACCTCAAACTACGCTTTCATTTGAATATCAAAAGGTTTGTCTAAATAATGTATTACTCAAATCAAGGTCCATTGGCTTGATTCAAGAAGCGTGTAATTAAAATTCCATTTCAGTCGAGCGGCTTGCTTCAAGTCTCGACCTCGAATTAGCCAGGCTGCGTGTGTGTGCAAGCACAGAAAAACCAGCAGCAAGAGCTCATAAGAGACTTTATGCGGCTCGTGTTTGCCTCGGCGCGGTGGCCCGGCCGAACATCGGCCATTACGAGCACGATTTAAGGCGGATCAGCCGCGGCTTTGACTTCGAAAGACTTTCAGCCGGGCGTCGTATTTGCTCCTGACGTCGATTCCCTCGAAAACCGAAAATTATGCGAAGACTTGATCACGGGCACGAACGAACGAAGGCGTGGTTCAGGGTGGAGTTTTGTGTGGAGCTGCAGTTGGCGTTATTTACGTGGTTCGAGTTGCTGAGGAACGTGCTGCATCCACCGATGCATTGGTGTAATCAAGCTGAGTAGTTCTCGAGTCGCTAGAATCTATGGTTTACTACTCGTAAATCAAGGTACAGCCCCGCGCGCCACTCCGAGTCCATTCTTGGTTTTCCAGGAAGTTCGGGAATCTCTGCCATCTGCTGAAATGGTTCGAATTTGTCTTATGCGTCAGAGTTTCTGTATTTTGTTTCGTTCGCAAAACTTTGAGTGTCAACAAAGGTATTTTAAACGTTAATGCTTGAACTGTCGCTAATTTTAATCTTGATTATTGATTGAATTAGACGGATATTAAAAACTGAGCTTATGTATGCAGCTTTGTACTTCATGCTTTATTGACGTTCAAGCACTTAGACAATAAAAGAAAATAACAGCGTTGCTTTTATAGTTGGAGACGAATAACAGTTTTATGAAAACGATTGATAACTCCTGGAGTTTCTAATATGCAATGAACTGGAATAATTCCACAAAGTTAAAAGCTTAGAAAAGTGTGTCATGGATTACTCGTCTACATTCATGACTTCCATTAAACAACTTTTATTATCTATGGCTTAACTAGTGTTTAGCAACTCCACGTAGCCATCTGAACTCAGCCTCATACTCTATTTAAAAAATATAAATCTACTACAGGACAAAGTTTGTTTCTCAATGACTTTTGCCCACTGTGTAAATCGTGGCTGTTCGTTGATCATTTAACGGGAAGTCTGAAGAAAAAAGATTGGCCAGTAACTGAGGTGAGTGCCATTCCGTAAGCAGGGCAGCAAGAAATTTTGGGGTGCTGCGAGTCTGAATTGAAGAATGATTTTTTTTAAAGTAAATTAGTTACACTATTTTAACATTTCTTGAATTACTTACTCGAGTAGAGAAATGCTGAGACACTTGCGTAATTAAAAACACATTTATTGCCATTTCATTCTGTTGCCATCGACCTTATCCGTACTATTACTATGAAGTGTCCAGAACATTGGGCTTCGCTCATTGATGAGTCAGGCATTCATTAAGCATTACCGTGCAGATCGCCTCATCCAAAGCAACTTGGCAAAGGCACAACCCATCAACACTTTCTTCATAATACTCTAAACCAATCAAACGCATTCATTCAATCCTTTATCATCAATAAAGAAATATCGATGAAATAGACCTGCGGCCGGTCTCGTAGACGCCGTCCCTCAGAGAAGACCTCTTACACCCCACCAGGGCGCTCGTGAGGACCTCGTATTTCAGAGCCTGAGGCTCCTCGAGACTTTCCGCACTGCTCTCAGTCCGCAGTTTAGGGGAGGCCGAGCCTCGGTTTATCTCATTCTCGTCTAGAAGATGAATGTAATGACGCCATTTTAGGTGATCGTCTGTCTTTTTTCCCGTCTTTTGCTCGCTCTCTCGCTTCGTAAATCTGACATTTTTACTCGGTAAATTTGAAATCTTAGTTTCCCTCATCTCCCCAGCGGGTTTTTTTGACGTAATTTTTTGTCTATGAAATGAAAATACGTGGTGGAGTTGTTCCCTCTTAGCTTGCGTCGAGTTTTTAGGGCCGACGCAAGAATTGTACGTGTTCATTTGGGCAAAATTTAGATATTAGTTCCGGTGCAGTTCCTTTCCGTCACTCATTCTTCCGTGTTTCCGTCCAAATATCACTTAACCTTATTATTAACATCACTATTATTTATTCCAAATATTGTCACTTAACCTAACTTAACCTAATTGATTTAATTTTATTTCGTCCAAATACTATCATTAGCCATAACGAAGAAAATACCTAATATCTCTGAATAACTCAGCAGTGAGGACTTTAAATTTCAGGCTGCCTTCAAGGGGTGATTTCAAATTAAACTCGTTAGCATTTCAGCAGGCCTCCGAATTCTATGCTATCGCTTTACCGGAACCGTGAGAGATGCTCCCAAATAGGCCTCGTGATATCTACGGGCTGATCGTTGCCAATATGGCATGGTGTTTTTTTGGCAATATGGCATGGTGTTTCTTTGGCAATATGGCATGGTGTTTCTTTGACAATATGGCATGGTGTTTCTTTGACGATATGGCATGGTGTTTCTTTGGCAATATGGCATGGTGTTTCTATTACGGGTGGTAAAGGAACACCTAAACGTGTTACTGACCACAGGTGGCACAGCAACACCTAAACGTGTTACTGACCACAGGTGGCACAGCAACACCTAATCGTGTTACTGACCACAGGTGGTACAGCAACACCCAGTGGTGTTATTGTGCTGCCTGCAGGTGGGAGGTCACAACGAGCTGCGGACGTGCATTACTCGCCGTCGGGCAAGTCGCCGAGCTTACGACCCTCAACTTCTGAGCTTGGAGCGCCATGGGGCCTGGAAGGCGCCCAGCCCCGGCTGTCGCTTCCTTACGACCGTCGTTTGGGGAATATTTTGCGAATGGCTTGATCACTTCATGTTTGAGGATAGCGCAGGAGAGGGTTCAGGGCTGCCATGTGTGGGTGTAAGATATTGTAGGAAGAGGATTCAGGGCTGCCATGTGTGGATATAAGATATCGTAGGAAAAGGATTTAGGGCTGTCATGTGGGGGTGTGAGGTGTGGTGGAGAGAGCCTGTTAAGCGGCTATGCCAAAAGGTTGGCTTGCACCATCAAGACTGTCGTGGATAGAAGCAGTAAGCATTAACGTGTGTCGACTGACTGGCGTTGGAAAAAAATTGTTTCTGACCATCTAACCTGGCCACCATTGGAATAATTATATAATAATAATCAGCATACATAGGCAAAAAAAGTCCCTCGTAGGGAACTTTTTTTTAATTTTAGGGGGAAATTCAAACTGGGGATACTATTTTGCATCAAATATGTAAGAATTTCCATTTTTCAATCGTTAACCTTTTGCCTAATGCGTTATGTAGCCACTGGCTGCATTTTTTCGTCGTTGTGAAGTAAGATTATTTTCCCCGTTATTTCGTCCTCGATTGAACGATCTTGTGAATTAGCACTTCTCTGAAGCTCGTGAGCGCCAAGAGGTTTTGGTCTGCAAGCGTTTCCTGTGAGTGTGCTGGCGTGTGGAGAGTGCGCTCGAGTAGTGCGCACTAGCGGATTTAAAGCTGCCTTCGAGGTGTTCTTACGGATTATTGAAAATGAGCGTGAGCTCGAAACACTTTCAAAATGCTTTTCAATCTTTTTGAATATGCCTCATTTCTTTTGTGGTTTATTTGCAAAGCAACGTGCCCCCATGTGTGCCTGCGTACAGCTGTGTGTCGTTGCGGACGGAGAGGTCGGTGGAAAACGTGGGCTACTTTGCTCGAGAGGGACTCGTCCAAACCTTGAATACTCGAAAAAATATTAGCTGTTCAACAAATTTTTGATGCAGATTTGACGGTATCTAGAATTTTAACCGCTATAGTTTTTGAGGAGTTTGGTTCATGAATGAAAAGATGATTTAGAGCGGCGCACGTGTACCCGTGACACGACTAGGACGGATCAGGACATGACGAGAGACAGAAGCCACGGGGCAAATTCGTCGGTTTTTACCCAAGTCTTGTACCGTCAGACACCAATCACGCACAGGCAAACGGTGAGACGTGGAATAAGAGGGCAGATCCAAGAAAATGTAGCATTACTACCTCCTGTGTTCCGTGAAGTGCTGGGTTTTTTTACTGGCTTTTACAGGATCGTCTCACGGCCAGAAGAGCTGAGGTGGACAGCAAGTGTAGAAGTCAGTTTTATGGCTCATTTTAAGATCCACAGGATAACACGCCAGGATGTTACGAAAATATCGCACACCGATATTATACTGTATTTTAGGACTAGAACATTCATAGTTTCACAGAGTTGAATAAAGTTCTTCAAGCGTCATTTCTTTCATGAAGTCATGCTTATGTATTTCATTCCCTATCATACGATGCGCCAAATGACAGCGTCTTCCGTTTCTGCCCCTTTGCATTCTCTGCTGCGATTAACAAATTGCTACAAACAACGTCTGCAGTGCTCTGTTACTTCACATTTCTCTACCCAGGCTGACCATCCACGCCACCTGCCCCATGGACCTCAGGGACTTCCCTATGGACACACAGCGCTGCCCCCTCGTCCTGGGGTCCTGTGAGTCACGGTCTCAGTGTCGTGGGTGACGGCCTCAGTGTCGTGGGTGACGGTCTCAGTGTCGTGGGTGACGGCTTCAGTGTCGTGGGTGACGGCTTCAGTGTCGTGGGTGATGGTCTCAGTGTCGGTCCTAAAAGGCTGGCGCGAACAGACATTTTTAATGTTAATTGAAGTTAAATTGCAATGTTTGATGGCACAGGATCTACGACGAAACATCGTCTCGGTGTGACCAGTACATTGGAAGGGCAGGCACATTCTTCTACAGTCTTGATTTTAAAACTATTATACCTTTTGAGGGTTTAACGTATCAATGGTTCTTCAAATTTATTGGAAACTTGAGTGTGCTGTTTACGTCTAGCTAAGAGCACCTAAAATGTTCAATGATCACTTTTGATGTTCAGTGTGTTGAGCTAGCGTAGTGCTTGACGCACCACATTCCCGTGTGTTTCGAGAGAGGTCCCCTAGATCCCTAGCTGATGAAACGAAAATAGCGTAAAACCACCGAGTAAAAGTTCAGTCGAGACTGAGGTGTCTCTGTAGCGCCCAAAGAGATTTCTTGTTCTGCACAACGGTCTATGATTCCTAACAGAAATAACGTCATCCCGCCAAATTCCCTCGCTGATTTTGTTTTAAGGCGCGACGAGCGAGCAACTTTCCATCCATGCCCGCTTATCGGCTGCGAGGTTTGTGTGTACTTTTAGACCAACGAATTTCAGACGGTAAATCAACAAATCAACACGATAGCGATGTAAACTCGCACTTAAAATAGACTATCAGTAACAGAAATATTGAGACCCGATTTCCCTGCTCAGTTTTGGATACGCTCCCTGCGGGTCCGCCCCCGCGATTCTTCAAGATTGAAATCGCCGTTATAGGAGATGGGAAAGAGATGCATTTCCGAGTCCAGCATTATGAATGGGAATGCTATGCAGTCGCACGCTGCAGTCGTGATGCCGTGCCAATAAACTGCTGACATCGGCCCCACTAAAGCTAACGGTCTTACTGCCCACAGTTGCGTTTGTAGAGAGCTGTGGTTCTTGTGCAAGCCTGGGCGACGGTGCGCTAGAGTGGCTGTTTGGTTTATTTTGTTTGAAACTCGTTACAACAACCAAACCATAACATCTTATAACAACCAAACCATAACATGTTACAACAACCAAACTTTAACATGTTACAACAACCAAACTTTAACATGTTACAACAACCAAACCAAAACTCGTTACAACAACCGAACCATAACTCGTTACAACAACCAAACCATAACTCTCACCAACGTCCCCGTGCAGTCGCCTACACCACGGATGACGTCATCTACCGCTGGAACAGCAACCGTCAGATCGTCATCGCGTCAGACATGAAGCTCTCCCAGTTCGACCTCATAGCGGCGCCCTCCACCTTTGATAACGTCACGCGCTCCGCAGGTACGCCTGTATTACGTGACGTCACGGTGCGGCGCGTCGTCACGATGGTGTCGGGTCGTGACCCGTTGATAAAATGCACGGTTGTGCGAGATAGTGTTCCTTCAAGCGTTCCCTCAGTTTAATCGTTCACTAATTTCTTATTAAGCAACGCACGATCTTTTTCCACGCACGATCTGATCACATATTTATTGATCAGTCGTTAGTGTAGCAGCACATTTTTAAGACACCCATTAGCTGCGGGGTGCCAAGTTGCAGAGTGTGTACTGAAGTCACCCAACTTTCGTATTTTGACGTGAATTGAGCGTTTCAGGGTTGAATGTAGGTTGAAAAATGTGAAAGATAATTATATATAATTAGAAAGTGTTTGTAGTGACCTCAGGCATTAGTACAGGTTGGAATTTTTATTTTGTTTCAGTACTACTGATGACAGTTGTTTCTTAAGCACCCTGAAAGTGCTGGGTGAGCTCTCGTGCGCTTTATGTAAAGTAATCGATTGATTTAAGCAGTTGTTTTTATCAGAAAATATTTTCAAATGAATATTCAGTTGTTTAATAACACATACAAATACTCAGTTTTATAACTGTCAGTAATACACAGCCTTTTGATAATATTAAATGATAATCAGGTATTTAATATTCTCGTCGATAATATTCCGTAATATTTAGTTCTTTCCTAATTTCCTGTTTCACAATATTTCGTAAAATTCGGTAGTTTAGTGCTCTATATTTTTTGCATATTCTACGGGACCCGCACTACGAGACGAGACTCTCACTACGAGACGAGACTCTCACTACGAGACGAGACTCGCACATCTTAGGGGGCATAGGATGGGTAGTAGGTTTAGGTTACTTGGGTTTGTCTGTCCTATTTTATGGGGACTGGTGATCCCAGAGGAGCACTATTAGGTTGCCTCAGCTATAGATAGGCCTTCGGGATTTCTATCTTTCGTGCCCACTTTGCTTCTTTAAATTTCCACACTTTCTTCGCTCTCTCTTCGTCTTTTCTTCCTCTTTCTTCATAAATTGCTATATCTACGCGCATGCATGGAATCCGGGGTGGAAACACACCTGTGCATAGATTCTACGTTTTCTACAGTACGTACTACATAGTAGCATCTTGATGTGGATAGGCCGATTTCAACTAACGAATATAGTAATTATAATACGAGTATTGGCAGTCCCGTCATCTCGATTAAGATGGTGCCGTTGTTGTCAGATACCGCAGTCAAATAATGTACCAAGGCATTTTCGATCTATTTAAACGGACTTTGATGTGAAAAATACGATCTTCCAGTTTCTTCTAACCCAGGTTTTAAAACTGGGTAGGATTTACTATTTTCAATGATTCGAATTCCTGATCATCATCGACGTATGAATAAAATTACCGCCTTTGCAGAGATTCGTTGACCAAACACTCACAGTGAGAGAGTGAACATCTCTCCCGAGTGTGCGGCGCGTGTGCTCATCACGAGAGCGCCGCGCTCGAATACATGCGAAACAAGTTCCCATTCTTCAAAAAAGTGCAAATTTTATTTCTGTTCAAGTTACCGTGATGTTCATTAGACTTTATCTTCATAGGACCTTGAACGGGCCAATCTATGGAGAGAAAAGCATGCTATTCAAGTACTTTAAATGATGTATTCATTGACGAACTCTGAATTGACATGCAGTCTGAATTATGATTACGGCTTGGGTTTTTATAATTTATTTTACTAAATAACCATCACATCGCAGATCTAGCTATTTACCTAAGCACACATCAAGTTTCCCGTTACTTAAAGAATTTCAGTGAAGTTTATACGAGTCAACAGTAAACTGTTACTGAGGACAAACACCCAGCGCAGCATTGAATAATAACCACAATTGAATTAACTTATTCAATTCATCAACATCTTTTCCCAAGAAATAATAAAAATCTAACTATGAACACGCTTTTGAGAACGAGTGTAAAGAAAACGAAAGAAACTATCGAAAAAAATCCATCGAATGACACACCCGTTATTGAATTGCAGGGAAATTTTCGGCACTCCAGGCCAGCTTTTACCTGCAGCGCCGCATGGGAAACTTCCTGATCCAGGTGTACGGGCCGTGCATGCTGCTGGTGGTGCTGTCGTGGGTCTCCTTCTGGCTGAACAGGGAGGCAACCGCCGACAGGATCTCTCTAGGTCAGTGCTGGTATCACTTCTACGTACCGTCATCCTGCACTAACGACCTGCCCAATGATTGTCATTACGCGAGTGAGATGCATCATGGTTGTCAGTGAAATTTGACTGCCTGATTGTTGTTTGCGTGCAATTGGACTGCCTGATTGTTGTTTGCGTGCAATTAGACTGCCTGATTGTTGTTTGCGTGCAATTGGGCTGCCTGATTGTTGTCTGTGCAATTGCCTATATCATTATACATGATTCTGGGCAATTAGACCATATTAGACTACTCATGACATCAGTCATGGACCATTTTGAAATTTTCTCAGAATTTCGTTTGCCAAACAAAGACCACTTGGCAGCCTCCGTAAGCAGCAGCGGGGTCATAGATTGCAGCGAGTCAGTAGCCCAGACTACGTCGCACCGAAACAGACGGGACCATTTACTATGCACTGTAAAAAACAAGAAACCTATTCACAAGAGGTTTTCCCTCACTGAATCATCTGAGCATAGAAACAGGAAGCTAAGAATAAATAGGAAGAATAGACGAAGAAGAGATAGCGAAGAAGGTGTGGAAATTGAAAGAAGTAAAGTAAGCACGAAAGACTCGAGTTATGGAGGCTTATCTGTAGCTGAGGTAACCTAAAGGTGGCCCCCTGACACTCGCCCCATAAGCTGTACGTCATTCTAATTCGTTTAGTTTCGTTAGAACATTGGTCGTCATCAGACGAACAGCGGGAGAACGTACCGAGCAATGTTGAGCTGCTGGAATGAAATAGAGGAATTTATATTCAGGCTTATTTTATTGCGTACAGTAAGGAAGTGTGCGGGATTTCAAAAATAGCAATGATCTCCCTCCCAGCGTCGAACGAACAGGTTTTTCATTCAGCAATGTTAGAAATACGGTTCACATTTTCGAAATGGTGAGTTGAACCCTGATGAAATTTGTCACTCTGTTTCAAACTACACTTTACTGTCATCATGACGTTGAATATCCTGCAAGTTAAGCCAATTCCATATATAGGTACCTACAGTACATGCTTTCCATGGTAATTTTACAAATTCTTGGTTATTTTCCTTGATGTACATAACTTCTCTGAGATGTGCTGTCTGTGGCAATTTTTACCTCCAAGTTTGGAAATCTTACTCGAGTACAATCTGAAAAGACTCTAAGAGGCGGTCGTTCATTTTTCGAATATTAGAGCGAAAATTTTGCTTTCGGTTCTTTCATTGAACATCGGCTGCTCCTGATTATTTAGTGCCAGTGTTTGAAAATGGAACGCTGCAGTCCCTGAAATGCGCCTGTAGTCCCGCTAATTGGAATCAACTTCACTGATCACATGCAACCGAGGGGCTATGAAAGCTGATTCAAATGTGCACAAGAATTCCATCAACACAGCAATCTGTACTTTATATTATTTGTGGGCTCCACGGTGCACTGGTTAGCGTGATAGCCGCGCAGCAGGGAAGTTAGGGTTCGACCCCTGGCTCAGGCACTGATTTTCACGTTATCACGGAGTGCTTCCTTTGGAAAAGGAAGCTTAAGCCACACGTTCCTCACATCCCTCACGCGTCAGTAGTTTTAAGGCATTGAAAACCCAACGGTAAAACGTGTTAGAATTAATAAAGGTATTATAAGTATTGTTTTATAAAAAAAATTATATTCCTAGCCTAGTTCATTTGTCTCGTTTTACAAGTCGTTCTACTTTCGATGATGAACATTTGCAGTAGTCCTGAAGGTTTTGAGTTAGACTATTTATCAGACTCCGTCTTTAGACTGTACGACTCTGCCTATCGACTGTATGACACCCTGAAGTGCTGAAGGTTATTACAATTTCTGCCCCCCACAGGCGTGATGACGGTGCTGACGATGACCTTCCTAGGCCTAGAGGCTCGAGCCGACCTGCCGAGGGTGAGCTACTCGACGGCCCTGGATCTCTTCGTCTGGATATCCTTTGGTTTCATCTTCGCCACCATAATAGAGGTACGAAATCCAGCCCTGGTGGTAGCCGATAAAGGTATGAAGCACTCGTTGTGCGCTAAATTTAATTTGTGTTCAAAATTTTCAGGTACAGGTGTTCAAAATTTGAGCTCTCGATGCAAGGGGGGCGAATTTTGAAAGCGTATACTGATTTTTAAATCCCTTCCGAATAGTTTTTACAAGAAATTTGCCTGAAAACCACAAGAACTAATTTTTGAACGGACAACAGTTTTAGAAAATTTTACATATATCTCAAATAAATTTTAAAGACCGCTACCAGCGTTAGGAACGACAAAGCTGTTCAGAAGTTCCTTGTACCGCTATTAAACGTGTGAGTTTGTGTGCAGTTTGCGTTCGTGCATTACTTCACCAAGTTCGGATTCGGGGAGGAGTACCTGCCAGGCTACAGCAGCGCTGACGGCGAGGACCAGGAGAAAGACCCACCCACCGAACCTAAAGACACTCCAGACACCGCGGCCAGAACTGCAGCCAGTCGCTCCACCTCAGAACTGTCGCTCGATGTTCCCCTGGTAAGGTGTCCGGTAAACCAGCTTCTCAAAATGAAACGTGTTAAAAAAAAGACGGTTTCTGTTCTTCACTGAAACTACGGAATTCCCAAAAATGTTTCTTTGATATCTATGAAGACTATCATCGCTTGTTTAATAGATTTAATAAACGTTTAATAAAACGTCTGACAAACATTCAATAAGTATTTCAGACGTGCGAACGCCATTTTAATTGTACACAGGAGAACGTTTTGTCATAAAATATTCTCAAGCCGTTCGTTCATGCCATGAAGCAGAAAACAATTCAATAATCCACGATTCTGACCCCACAAAATTGTCATCGAGTGGTTGTTCCCTCTTGCAGCCACCGACTCCATCAGACGACAAACCGCCTCTGTCGAACACCCACGACGCGCTGCACCACTCACCGCCGCCCTCAATGCCCTCGTCTCACTCGTCACACTACTCCCACTGTCCTTCCAGTCAAACAAGCGAACGCAAAACCGACATCATAGACGCCGCTACATACCAGACCCGTGGGTGCGGTAGAGGGCTTCCCGTGGGTGTTCATTACTGCAAACGTTACCACAATCATGCTCATCAGCTGCACTATATGCACTACCACCAACACGTCAACACCCAGAACTCGAGGCCGCCGTTCCTCAAGAGGCAACATTCAGTTCACGAAACCACAGTGAGCGATAGACAGTTCCGGGCATCTCGCGTCCGGTGGTACCGGAGATTGTGGCCTCGCTGCTGCGTGCAGAGGCAGTTCATCACCTCTTTGGTAACTAGAATTATCCTGTCACAGCATGCGATGAAGAAATGCAGGGCACCCTGTAATTTTTTACCGCCTACCTCTTAGAGTTCAGAGGCAATTCGTCCCGAGTGTTGAAAATAATTATCTAAGCAACGTTTCCATATGTCCACGGTGCAAAATAGACAAAAATAAACACTACGGGTCAATAAAAGAAGCCAATACTTCATAAAACCATCTGTGACAGTAATGACTATTATTATTTTAATGCAAACCTATCAATATAAGTGAGACTCAATGTGAGATCGCATAAGGTGGCTGCGATGGTAAATAAAACAAGAATAAACAATGTGCACTGTGCTAATGTACCTTTAATTTTTGCAGCTTCCTGCGGTGAAGAAGAAGAAGGATCAGCGCTTCAAGCGACAACCTTCTGTTCGGCAGATGAACTCAGTCTCGCAGATCGATGAAGTATCCAGGATAGTCTTCCCTATATGTTTTATAATCATGAACTTTATATACTGGTATGGCTACTTGACGCACTCGCAGCGACTCATACACCATTTGGACCCCCCTCGGTATGCCCCAGCTGCATTCTAATAAACCGAACAGTGGTTCTCAATCTTATTATGCTTGGCTTCTTGAACTCCATGTGATCGTCTCAACCAAGCGATGAGAAGGTATATTTATACGAGAGTTGAAATGCGTTGTTGTGGCAGCACAGCAGTTACAACTTTGGTGCAAATGCTAAGCTTGTTTTTGCATTATGCTAAACTTTCTTTCGCACGCCAGCGCCACTTGTGTCAGTATCGTGAAGATCTCTTTCGCAGTGATTGAAATTGGGTCGGGTTGCTAAGTAACATTTTAGGTACGACTGAATCACTCAAATGCGAGGTAATTAATAAAAATTGATCTATTCGTAGTGGGCCCCTGACACCACGCAGGTGCACAGAAATGGTAATCATTTTTAAACTAGGCTGTTAGTTTTCATCATGGCCGTCCTATCTTTGGATACTTCTCATTTATCTAGCTGCCAGCAGAGGTTTCTTACCGAATTTTGTGTTGCCTATGCACAATTTTCATCCAAACTGAGTTGGCGTCCTTTACACTTTTAGCAATTGGGATATAACTTGAAGGAAAACTTTGTTAGGAATTCCCTCGCTCTGTTACAGCAATGCAATGTCCTTTTTACCAATTTTCCAATTGTGATCCGAAAAGGACGCTTACAAAACTCTCGGTACTTTCATACTTGAGAAAAATATTTACATTCGGTTTCATTCACACTACTAACTTTATTGTCTATTTATTTATTATTTAGTATTTGTTTACTTGATATTTAACATACCTAAACATTGAATGAATACAAACCGATTTTAGATTTTTGCATTTTATGAAAAATTTCGCGTCAGGTGAGAAATTTTACATTTTTATGTTAGAATTTGTGCGCCTGATGGGTTCATGCACGGCAAAATTCCGATCTAAATTAACTTCTGATTGGCTTGATACCTTCAGAACGACATTACCTCACAGAACATTGCGCCTCTGAAACTTAAACCTCGTGAATACCGTCACGATAGCGATTTCACAAACGTACCATCGCCAGTCCGCCGTAAAGCGAGAAGATATGAACACCACTAAAGAGGTGAGGACGGAAGCTGCGTGACCTGTTCTCGTTGTTAAGACTACCAGTCCTGTTCGAATAACTGTTGTCTGAGAACTGGGAATAACTGTTGTCTCTGAACTGGGAATAACT